>JAQZBX010067711.1:0-15882 GCA_029593785.1 Cabassous unicinctus
CTTTATGTCCTTGATTAATGTTTATTCCTAAATATTTTATTCTTTTAGTTGATATTGTAAATGTAATGATTTATGAACCTAAGTTCAGTGCCCCCAAATCATGAGACACACACTAGCAAAACTGAAGTTAGAAATAAACATATCTTAAATAATATTTGGAGACTTCAACACAACAGTCTCAACAATGGATAAAATGTCTCAACAGAAGAAAAATAAGTTAACACAGATCTTGAATAATAACATAAATTATCTAGACCTAATATATATTTATAGAACACTATACCCCAACACAGCAGGCTGTACATTCTTCTCAAGTACTCATGGATGTTCTCCATATGTTGGGTCATAGATCTGATCTCAATAAATTTGAAAACATGAAAAGTATACAAATCACTTCCACTCATCATAAAGGAATGAAATTGGAAATTAATAACAGGTTAAAAAGGGTAAATTCACAATTATGTGGAGATTGAACACACAGGTTTAAATAATCAGTTGGCCAAGAAGAAATCACAAGAAAAATCAATAAACATCACAAAACAAATGATAATGAGAACACAACATATCGAAACTTATGAGATACAGCAAAGGCCATGCTGCAAGGAAAATTTATATCCTTCAATGATTACGTTGCAAAAAGAAGAAGAAAGAGTTAAAACCTTACTGCTCATCTGGAGGAGCTAGATAAAGAACAGCAAATCAATCCCAAAGCAAGCAGAAGGAAAGAACTAATAAAAATTACAGAAGAAATAAATGAAATGGAAAAAAATAGAGAAAATAAACAAAACAAAAACTTAATTTTGTAAAAATATCAACAAAATTGACTGTAATAGTCAGCCAAAGGTGTGCTGATACAAAATTCCAGAAATCTGTTGCTTTTATAAAGGATATTTATTTTGGGTAGAAGCTTACAACTACAAGGCCATAAGTGTGATTATGTCCCTCACCAATGTCTGTTGCTACATGTTGGAGAAAGATGGCTGCCTATATCTGCAAAGATTCAGCCTTCATCTTCCTTTTAGTGCTCTGTGATACCATCTTCTTCCAATATCAGCTGTAGCATGGGCTAAGTCTGGTCTCTCTCCCATGGCTCATTTCTCCCTGGGCTCAACTGTTCTGCTCTCTCCACAAGACCAGCTGTGAATTATCAGGTGAATGGTTCATCTTGCTTTCCAGGGTGTCTGCCATGTCTAAAGGAGCGATCTTTAGTTCTCTGTTTTCTTCTCCTGTGTGTTTTCTTCCTGGGGTCCTAGCTCAAAACTCCAACCTCCCTTCTCTTCAGAGTGGTTCCCTGTGAGTCCCTGACCACCAAGTGGGTAGGGACTAAAGTCCTACTGATATGGCCCAATCAAAACCCTAATCATAATTCAATCATGCCCAGAGGAACAGGTCAGTTTACAAACATAATTCAATATCTATTTTTGGAATTCATAAACAATGTCAGTCTGCCACATTTACAAAGAAAAACAACAGAATATGCAAATAAATAAAAGAAAAAATGAGAGGAGGGATATTACCACTGACTCTGAAGAAATAACAGAGAACCTAAGAAAATATTATGAAAAACCATACGCTAACAAACTAAACAACATTGATGAAATGAACACATTTCTAGAAACACATGAACAATCTACACTGACCTTAAAAATAATACAAGACTTCAACAAATCAATAACAAGTAAAGAAATTGAAATAGATGTCAAAATCCTCCCTAAAATAGAAAGTCTGTGACCAGATAGCTTCACAGGTTAATTCTACTCATCATTTAAAGAAGATCTAATACTAATCTTACTCAAACTCTTCAAAAAAATTGAACAGGAAGGAACACTACCAAGCACTTTCTATGAAGTCAAAATCTCCCTAATACCAAAGCCAAAGAAAGATATTATGAAAAAAAGAAAATTATAGGTCAATTTCCATATCAATTTCCTTAGTGAATATAGATGTAAAATCCTCAACAAAACACTTGCTAACTCAATCCAAAAACATATTTAAAAATTATATATCACAATCAAGTGGGTTTTATACCAGGTATGCAAGGTTGGTTCAACATAATAAAATGATACAATGTAATCCACAACATTAATAAAGTGAAGAAGAAATACTGCATTATCTTCTAAATGGAGGCAGAAAGGGGGTTCAACAAAATACAACACCTTTGCTTTATACAAAAACACTCCAAAAGATAAGAATAGATGGAAACTTTATCATTATGATAAAGTGCATATATGAAAAAGCCACAGCTAACCTTATGTTCAATGGGAAAGACTGAAAACTTTCCTGCTGAGATCAGCAACATGAGAAATATGTTCATTGTCACCACTCTTATTCAACATTGTGCTAGAAGTTCCAACTAGAGGCAAGAAAAAGGAATAGAAGTATCGCAAGTATGAAAGGAAGAAGCAAAACTTTCTCTATTCCCTGATGATATGATCTTGACTCAGAAAACTCATGACAAACTATGAGAACTAATAGATTATATCAGCAAAGTGGAAAGATCAATGATTACTACACAGAAATCAATAGTGTTTCTATATACTTCTAATGAGTAATATGAGGAGAAAGTCAGATAAAAATTTTCATATTTATTCCTGTTCTCTTCCTCCATTTGTCTCTTTAGACTTTACTTTGTGCATTTCTGGATGTCTTGTAAAGTGTTTTGATTGAAAGTTAGTCAGGATGCACAGAATAAAACACATTGAGATACGTAGACTTACAGTGTTGCCTTAGTTTCCTGGCTCCTATGACAAATATCGCAGTGTGTTTCCTTAACAAATGTATTGGCTCATGGTTTCAGAGTCTAGAAAGCTTAATGCCTATGCAGGTCAGTTCCATTTTGTCTGGCCAGTAATCTCTGGCTTCCTTGGATATCCCATAAAAAAGCAATGTCCTCTCTCTTCTTCTCCAAGACCCTTTGAATTACCACATCACTCCACTAATTGGCTTTAACTTCATAAAATCTGATACATCTGGGCCACACTTTAACTAAAAATAACATTATAAAATTGTTATATTTACAAACCTAGTGTAATGGATTAACAGTGAAACATATGACAGTCTACCCTCTGAACCTTCAAAAAACTTGTTTTCCCCTTATTCAAAATGCATTCCTTCCATCACATACCACATACCAAAAGTCCTGTAAATAACTTTGTGTCAAATATCTCTTGAATATCAGTTTGGGGTATTCTACATTCTAGGCCAAATTAATTCTGTATCTCTCGAGAATACCTGTGAAACCTAGAAAAAATTTACTTACTTACACAATAAAATGGTGGGAAAGGCATAGGATAAACATTCCAATTTCAAAGGGAGAGAATGGAAGGAAAACAAAGAACACAGATCCCAAAGAAAGTCTGAAACACAGCAGGACAAACTCTATTAAATTAAAGGTCTAAGAGTCATCTGTGGATCAATGCCTTGTCCTCCAGGCATCATGAAGAAGCAACCCCATGCTTTCCAAGTGCCTTTGCCAGGGCCATGCTCTCCAAGAACACCAGAGTATATACCCAACCATCTCTGAACCTTGGAATGTTGGTCACACTCTGAATGCATGGGTCTGATGAGACTTCTTGGTCCACAAATCTGCATCCATGCTTCTGTTCCTGATGCCCTTTTGCATTCAAGTGGAAACTTTTCTGTCCCTTTCTTTCCATGTCTGTTATAATCCTGTTTATATCAATTTTTCAAAAACTTTCTGTATTTTATGCAGTTGAAGGGGGTTCAAAAATCAGGTAAATGTACTTCTACAACACTTTCCTAAACAACTGCATTTTGAATCTTAGCTTCCACTGAAATGCCTGACTGAGTCCATTTTTGGCAATAAATACACTAATAAAGGTTATTAAGCTAAACCCTGACATGAAGCCCATTTCTCTCTGGAGTCATATGCTGAATAATCAGGTTGTTCCCTGATAGAGAATTTTCTGACCCTCATTTCAAACTACATTATTTGGATAGGTTACATATATTCAAATTCAACTACTGATGCTTTCTGTATTTAATGGCTAGTCAGCTTATTCCTTTCCTCTAGCATTTTAGGCTAAGCTGCAAGGAAAAATTAAACTGTACCTTCCATACTTAACTTGGAATTGTCTACAGGTAAATATTCAAGTTCATTGCTTCCAAGTTCCACTTTCAATCCAACATTCAGAGGTTATTTCACCATTTTGTCAGCTAACTTATATCAAGATCACATTCTTTCCAGTTTCCAATAACACATCCATCATTTCCTTCAAAGATCTCTTTAGAGTACCTTTAATATCCATATTTTTACCAACAGTCTGGGCAAAGCAATCTATGCATTTATCTGCTAAGTACTTAATAATTCTTTCAATCTTTCCCACTTTTCCAATTCCAAAGCCATTTTCACATGTTTAGAGTTGTAATGACATCATCTAAATTTCCAGTTCCAAAAATATCTTAGTTCCCTTTTTAGTATGAGAAATATAACAAAATGTGTTGGCTTATCACCAAAATTTATTGGGTCATAGTTTCTGAGGCTAGGGAGCTTGCTTCTTCCTGGGATTGTTATCATTTTGGTTGTATGACAATTCTTGATTTTCTTGGCTTTCCTTCACATGCCAGCTACCTCTCTTTTTCCAAGTTCTATTGACTTTCAGCTTTTCCCCTCCATGTGACATTCTCTTCTTCAAGACCCCAGTAATAGGAGTAAGTCTGAACCTCTCTCAGTTGATTCACACCATAACAAAAATAACATATTCAAAAGATTCTATTTACAATGGGTTCATACACACAGGAATTATGTTCTCACATTGAGGGTTTGGTATCAAAAGAATGTGGGTACACAATTTTACTACCACAATTGTGAAATTCCTGTTCATCTACCTAAGTGTTAGGCTACATTTACGCTTTTGTTGGTTATTAGAGACTAACAATTCTTCAGACTTCCACAGTATGGGATCTCAATTTTATGGTATATCCTAGAGACTTCTTAACTAACATCTCCGTATTATAAAATTTTCTGTTGTAATGCAGGTTTTAATACAAGAGTTTATTGATGTCTTTGGGAGATATCACTCTATGGGTGTATCCAGTATACAATCTTAAATACTGGGTCTCCCACTTTTAGTTAACCTGTGCCTCAGAGCTATGAACTTAACAAATGGTTCACAGCTTTGTAACCCACCACCACTCCAGTGACACAGAAGAACTCGAATGGGATATATATGGGTTTTTCCCTTCCCAACCATTAAAACCTAGAGGAAGCCTCAGTTCAGTATTTCTATTCCCCAAAAGGAAGGATAGATGTGGCTGTATTTCCATTCCCTCCTAGCACTTAGATTCTGATCAAGTTCTAGTTGGTAATTTTCCAATAAAATAGTTTCTTTTTTCATGTAGTCAGGTTTATGGAGAACAAGTCACTTTAGGCTTATTCAAAATGGTTGCTTTTCCCTCTTCTACTGCAAGTACAAGGGGGAATTTTCTCCAGTCTTCAGAGGTAACCCCAGTACAGCCCTTGGAGAAAAAACTCAAGAATTCATGTTCCTACTTCCTAAAGCTGGGTCTCCTGGAGAATAAAACTCTCAAGATTGCCCCAATGATCATCCACAATTTTGGCAACTTCCATTAAAGCATTTCTACTCATACTGGATCCAGCAAAGATCTTCAATATTTTTCCTTCTCCTCCAGGTTAGCAGTGATTCACATTAACCACAACTATTCTGTTTCAGGGCAATAGTTTCCCCTATGACTTCATGTACCATTTTAGATTTAACAAGAATGTTTTTCAGATTGTTCAGCATTTTTCTTGTTGTTGAATTGTGAATGATAAGTTCCAAAATACATACTGGACTAGAAACTGGAAGTCTGAGAAATGTATTTTATTTTCTCACTTTCCAGAAATATTAACAAATGGACTTTTTGGTACTTTTGAAGATTCCTCAATGTATTATAATAACTCACAGTCATTACCCTATTAAAAAAAACAGATAAGACACTATGAAAAATGAAAATTACAGACCCATTTCTATAATGACTATAGATGCAAAAATCCTCAACAAATACTTTCGAACCAAACTCAAAAACACATCAAAAGAATTACTCATGACAACCAAATTTGTTTTATCCCAGGAATGCAAGTATAATTCAACACAATAAAATCAATAAGTGTAATAAACCACATTAATAAGTTGAAGAAAAAATCACATGATACTCTCAATTTATGTAGAAAAGGCATTTGACAGAGTAGAGCATTCCTTCTTACCCACTCCAAAATTATGAATAGAAAGAAGGTTTTCATCATGGTAAATTGGAAATATGAAAAGTCCACAGCTAACATTGTACTCAAGGCTGAAAAACTGAAAGCAATCCTGATGAGATACGAAACAGGAAAACGTTACCCCACTGTCACCCTGTTAATTCAATACTGTGCTAGAAGTTCTAGCTTGAGCAATTAAGCAAGAAGAAGAAATAAAAGGCACCTAAATGTGAAAGGAAGATATAAAACCTTCACTATTAACTGATTATATGATCCTATGTCTAAAAAATCCCTCTAACCACAACAAACTTACTAGAAATAATAGACAAGTTCAGTAAAGTGGAGGGATACAAGATTAATATGCAAAAATGAGTTGTGTTTCTACTCATGCACAATCTATAGAGGAAGTCAGAAAATAAATCCATTTAAAATAATGAGTAAAAGAGTAAAATATTTATGAACAAGTTGAACCAAGGATATAAAGGCCCTGAATTCAGAAAACTATAAAACATTGTTAAAAGAAACCCAAGAAGAACTAAATAAATGGAAGGACATTCCATGTTCAAGGATTGGAAGACTAAATATTATTAAAATGTCAATTCTACCCAAACTGATTTACAGATTCAATGAAATCCCAATGAAATTTCAACAGCCTTTTTTTTTTGGTGGAGAAATGAAACGCCACTTATTAAATTTACCTGGAAGAGTAAGGGACCAAAATAGAAAAAAAAGTCTTTAAAATGAAGGGCAATTTTGTAGGACTCTTACTTCCTGACATTAAACCATATTACTTGGCTACACTGGTAAAAACAACATGGTACTGGCCTAAAGATAGACATATTGACAAATTGAACCAAACAGAGAACTCAGAAATAGACGCTCACATATATGATAAACTGATTTATGACAAGACTGTTCAGCCCACCCAGCTCTTACAGAATACTCTCTTTAACAAATAGTTCTAGAAGAACTAGATATCCATATCCAAAAGAAAGAAAGATGACCCCTGTCTTATACCTGTACAAAAATTAGCTCAAAGTGGTTCAAGGAAATAAATATGAAAGGTACAACCATAAAACTTTTAATAGAAAATGTAGGGAAACTTCTTCAAGATATTGTTGTAGGTAGTAGTTTCTTCAAACTTACACCTATATCATGAGTAATGAAAGGAAAATAATTCATAAATCAGAATTCCTCAAAATGAAACACTTTTGTTCTTCCAAAAACTTTGTCAAGAAGTTGAAAAATCAACACACTCAGTGGGAAAAAATATTTTGAAACCACATATATGATAAGTGTTTGATAGCCATGTTTTATAAAGATCATACAACACAATGATAAAAAGATAAGCAAACTAATTAAAAAGTAGATAAACTATTTGAATAAACATTTTTCCAGAACGGAAATACAAACAGCCAAAAAAACACATGAAAAATACTCACCATCACTAAGTAGGGAAATGCAGATCAGAACTACAATGAAATAACATTTCACATGTTACAGAATGGCCACTATTAAAAACAAAACAGCAAACTACAAGTGCTGTAAAAGATGTGGAGAAAAAAGCGCACTCCATTATTGATGAGATTGTAGAATGGTGCAGCCTATTTGGAAGTAAGTTTGGTGGTACGTCATGAAGTTGAATGTAGAGTTGCCCTATGATACAGCAATCCTGTTACTAGGAATATATTCAGAAGAACTGGAGGCAATGATGTGAATTGACATTTGCACACCAGTGTTCATATCAGCTTTATTCACAATTGTTAAATAATGAATCAGCCCAATTGTCCACCACCAAATGAATAGATTAACAAAGTCTGTTATATTAACTCAGCAGAATACTATTTAGGGGAAAAAGAAATGAAATTGGCATGCATATGACAACATGTATGAAACTTGAGGACATTTTGTGGAGGGAAATAAGCCAGACACAAAATGACTAATATTGTATGTGGTCACTAAGAGGAACTAAATATGATCAGTAAACTTACAGAGGTGAACTCTAGAGTATTGTTTCCTAGGAGATAAAATGTGGGTTGAGAATGGGAGCTTATGATGACTGTATATAGAATATTTAATAAGGTTTATTATAAAAGCATGAGAATGAATAGAGTTGATGGTAACACATGATAGTGAGTGTAACTAGCACTGCTAATTTTTAAATAAGATTGTGGCTGGAAGGAGGAGTTTGTAGATTTAAATATCAATTGAAGGAAGCTAGAGAATTATCTAGAGAGTGTATAACAGTGATTTTCGTGTTGGATGATAATTGTGGTTAATAGTATAAATTTATGAATGTTCTTTTTTCCAAAGCACATATTACAACTAATGCAAATTTTGGACTATAGTTAACAGTAATATTGTAATATTTTTTGCAACACTGACAAGGAATATATTATATGAATTCTAAGGGACAAAAATAGGGTGTATAAATGGGTATGGGTTTTTTGCTTTTGGAGCAATGAAATGTATGAAAACAAGTGATGACAGCACAACTCTATGATAAAAATGAGAGCTATGGAGTGTACACTTTGAATGGATTTTATAAACCATGGGACTCTATAACACAGGGAAAATTGGGGTAGAAATGGACTGTAATTAACAGAACAAAAAAAAGTAAAGTATGTTCTATCTTGAACTATAATGCTAATACAGGGTATAAATAATTAGATGGGTTGGGTGAAAATACACCAAAAGTGAGATATTGGCTATAGTTAGTGATCATATATTTTGTAATTATTTTTATTTTTAAAGAAGCTTTAGATTACATAAATGTTACATAAAAATATAAGGGATTCCCACAAGCCCCCCTCCCTCCCCCTCCCACACATTCCCACATTAACAACATCCTTTATCAATGTGGGACATTTATTACAATTGATGAATCCATATTGAAGCATTGCTACTAATCATGGAATACAGTTTACATTATAGTTTACACTTTGTCCTGCATAATTTGGTAAGTTTTGACAAAATATACAATGTCCTGTATTCTTCACTGAAATGACATGCAGGACAAATATTTTGTTGATGTTCTTTATTAGATTGTAATAAATGTTTAACAATACAATGTATGGGAGCCCTTTATGATGATATGTGTGTTTGTTTTTAGGTCACAACTTTTACTATATACTTATTTTTTATATATGTTCAAGTATTAATTATATTTTTCAGTAAATATTTTAAATGAAAAAAAAATTCAAAAAAGGTACTCAATTTTAATAGTGAAGTTACATTAGATAGAAGAAATCAATTCCAAGCAGTATTTAAAAATGAATGGGACAGGGCTACCATCTACCTGGAATGATAGACTTTTATCAAGCAAAATTGGACAATAGGGTAGCACATATATCACTATTCAAGTTAGAGAAGAAGGATGGTGAAATACATGCAATTAAATTAACAAAAAGAGGCAAGAATCTAAATGGAACATAATGTTTTTCTCAAAGAAAAATGCAAAATTCAAAAAATATTGCTGAGGTTGCCTTACCTAAAAGAAATCAGTAGTATGATTAAGCACTATTACATGTTTTCAACACCAGTAAGTGTATCCAGCTAATCACTCTTAGGCAGGGTTCTACAAATATATATTTTATCGTGTGTTCACCTAGCAGGTTTACTATAATAAGATATTTGAAATTCAGCATAATTTTCCTTGGCATTTAATAGATTTCTGTTGTGTTTTTTTGTTGTTGTTAAACATAATACAAAGAGAGTAGCCTGTTTTGGATAGAAACTCATTATTTGTTTACTCTGGATGATATGTAACATTATCCTTTTTTTTTAGAATTAATATTAAAGTGAATTTTGGTTGCTAACCATCCATATCTGAAGCTAAACTATGAAACATCTCCAATAAATCTTTAAAAAAATCGATTCAAGTGTTTTGCAGATGACTTAGCAGATAAAATAGTCACAATCTCTATATGGTAGAGAAAGATTTTTAAAAAATGTTTACCTGTCAGAAATAATATTAACACTCACACAGAAAGATTAGTCAAGTTCAAAAGTTTGATTTTAAAACCTGGAATTACACAATTAAAAACTGTCTTTATTGATAAAATTCAAATATATATTTAATTTAAGCAACTATAAAATGTTAACATAACAAGCAGGGAAATGAGCATTCTCATATATTAATAAATGAAAGGTAAACACATATAAAATTATTTCCTTTCTGGATGTTGTTTTTTTCTTAGTTTCCTAGGGCTGGCCTAATAAAGGACTTCAAACTAAGCTGCTTAATACCCCAATAATTTATAAGGTGTTTTATTTAATATACAGTTCTGGACATTAGAACTCCTTATCAAAGTATTGGAAGAGTTTGAGGTCTCTTGGGTTCTGAAAATGGCAATTCTTGATACAACTCAATATCTGAGTGTTCTCTATCTTTTAAAAATATTCTCTTATAAGGAAATTTGTCAGTCATATTGACAGTATTTTACAATCTGACATCATCATTACTAATGATATCTTCAAATATCCTAGTACTCAATAGAATTACATTAATGATAATGGGGAAGTATACTTGAACATATGATATTGAGGGACAAAATTCAATTCATACCAGAATCAAACTTAGAATCATGTAGATGCCAGCACTGAGCAGTTTAACGTCCTTTATTACACCTCAAGAAATAGTGAAGCTTTTATTATAAAAGACAGTAATTTGAGTGTCCACAGAGTCCTGGCTAATATCAGACATAGCTAAAAAAAACAGTTGTAGAGGGAGCCAAATGGTCGGAAGAGTCTCCTGGGTGAGGCACATGACTCTTCTCATCTCCACCTGATATTTCCATGAGTTGATATTGTCCCATATTTTTCTATTTTAAATTTGTATTTGTATGTGCTACATTTTAATATGGTTGAATTGGTTTTCAAACAATCTGAAAGTCTAAAATTCTTTGACAATTTGAATATTTTCCTTGGAAGAGAATCTTAGGAACCTCTGGTTTGCCAAATCGTTTGAAATATAAAAAGCCCAGGAGGGGAACAACTCATCCTGATTTAAATAAATGTCCATTCTTAGATCAGTAATTGTAGTTGGCAATTGGATTAAATGTTGACTCATTCTGGATAATATGTTTATTAATTTCACTATGCGTTTAGAATCTTTCACTGACGGTTGCCAGAATATACTTACTAGAAAGAGAGGAGAAGTAGTTTCTGAATAAGATGAGCTATAGTTAGCAGAGCTACATCAATAAAGGATAATATTTTCACATGTACCCAAATAGCCCCTTACATTAGACTTAAGAAGAGGACTCTGTCTCATATAGGTTGGGTTACACTCTGTATATATGGTGACAGAATTGGATTATTTAATCTACATCAGTTTATGAATTATATTACAGTTTATAAATATTGTCTATCTGACAAATGTGAGGAAACTGAAATAATTACATAAGCTGAACTGATGTTATTATTAAGAAAAGAAATAATTTTTTTGCAGGAACACTTTGTTTACACATATTTCAATTTATTTTAGCTCATATTTGCTAACATCTTCTCCTATCATAGTAATGCTCTGAAGGATCATTTCTCCAGAAAATTCCCATAAGGCCAATTATCCACAATTTATAAGCCATAAGATATATTTGTTAAAACATTGATGCAGATGTAAGCAATAGTAAATATAGAAAATAATATAAAAGTTTTAAAAACAAGAATCAGTGGATATTGCTGAGCAGCTTTTTTATACTTGTCTTTTTATTGCACATGTGAGATAGTTCTGACTATATAATATTTTGAAATTTAGAGGTACTTTATTAATTATTAAATATGTGCTGCAAAATGAAATAGATGAATATTTTGATGTAGAATATATTCTGTACAACTTCCTGAAAATGGAATTATAAGTTAAATTTAAAAGTAATCACCAAATATTATAAGGGAAAATAGAATTATGAAAATGAATAATTTAGTTTGATGAGACATACTTTTAAAAAATTGAAGATAACATTTAAATATGTTAATATATATAACAGATATAACATTAAGTTATAAGAGATTAGGTGGATTGGTGATTTTTTATAAATAGTAAATATAAATCAGTCAAATGTAGGAAAATATGAAGACCACAAATAATACATAGATAAAGTCATTTTGGTTTCCTAAAGAAGAACATTACAAGGCACACATATATTTTTTATTTTACATATATAAATAAGTAAATATTACAATTCTGGTGTGATCCACTTTGCACATACAAAATTATTTTTGAAACATTATCTGTTAAAGAAAATATCTCAACTTTTCCTGTGATCTGAGTTGCACACAAAAAGCCTTATATTGTCTTACATTATATGTGGATAAATTGAATGAGTTGTCTTAAATATACATAACTCATAAAATTTATTTATTAAATATATATAAAGAAAATAATGATGTGCTCAGACCAATTATTTTCACTTTTGAATATATATCGGGAAAAAAAATCCATAGAAATTGCAAGCGCTATTAACATAAACATATATATGTGCATGTGTGTATATATACACATATATATAAACATATATCTGTATGCATCTTTCTTTATCTATCTATCTATCTATGTATTTCTATGCAGATACCCTTTAGTTTCTTATGATGCTCAAACAAATACCATGAAATGGTTTGGCATAAGTAATGAGATTATTTGCTCATGGTTTTGATGTCAGGAATATATTTAAATAAAGGAAACATCAATGGGATACTGTCTCACAAAAGGCTGTAGTGTTATGGGTCTGGCTCATGGAAATCTTTGGTCTTAGTTTGTCACATGGCAAGGAACATGGTGGCATCTTCTGGTCTCTCCCTTCTCCTCAAGTTCCATGGATTTCATCTTCTGGCTGCTTGGTTTGTAGCTTTCTCTTGCTTTTTCTTATACCAGTCGCCAGTATTAGGAAAAATACTCATCATAATTGATTAGATTTACACATTAATGGAAGTAACCTCAATAAATGGTCCTAATTACAATGGTTTGACACCCACAAAAATATATCAATGTAAAGAACATACATTTGGGGGGAACATACAGTTCCAAAGCACCACAGGTGTATATACAGATATACATATATATTTGAATACACTCATATATGTTTATATATATGACATAATAATGAATAATATTTTATTGGGTTGCTATATTTAATAGATGAAACTGCTGTACTGATTGGGTAATAATTTTTAAATGGAATAAGGAAATGTGTGCCTCTAACAGTTCAAAAGCATAATATCACTTCCAAAATAACATGTGAAGAAAAAAATGTATATTTGTGGTCTACCCTAGAATTATATATTCATTATTAAATGTTACCTGAATGTCTGGAAAACTTAAGTTATGAGCAATTTTTTCCTATTTTTAAGTGATGTTGTAATACAGAAGACTGCTATTGAGGGAGATAACTGTAAAACTCAGCATAATGTCTATATTGCTGAAATTTTGCATCTTTCTTATATTCTAATATCAATTTGATGATATGTGAATATTTGGGTGTCTTTTGACATAGAAAATTGTACTTATTAGTTCTGTGAATCTCAAATGGGGCTCAGCAGGAAGAAGTATCTGGTCCATTATAATTTTACCAACAATAGATTGAAGGAATTTGTCCAAGAATACTCCATGAACACTCTCCAGAAAAATAGTAGTTTGGTTGTTGTTTTTTGTCTATTTCTGTTACACTTATAGCTTTCTGTATATTAGCTCCACCCTTTCTTGTCTTACTCTCAATAGATAACCAAATATCAATGGAGTTTTACTTTCCCAGAATTTTCCTGAGGGCTCCAGCCACATCTTTGTTCCGAAGACTGTAGATGAGAGGGTTGAGCATGGGAGTGATGATAGTGTAGAAGACAGACACTACTTCATCCTGTTCAGAAGTATGATAGGATTTGGGGAGAAAATATTTGAATATTGCTGTTCCATAGAAGAGTGACAGCACAATCATATGTGAGGAACACGTTGCCAAAGACTTTCTCATACCTAAGTTTGATTTAAATCTCAAAACAGTAGAAAATATCTGACCATATGAGATCATAATGGCATATATAGGAATGAAGAGGAACACACTACCACTAACATAAAGTCCATTTTCATAAAGAGATGTATCAGCACAAAAAGTTTCAGGAGAGCTGGGAACTCACAAAAGAAATGATGGATTTCCCGGGAAGCACAGTAAGGGAGATTTAGGGTATACATGCCATGGACCACAGCATTGAACAGAGCACCCAACCAGGTGCCTGCAACCATTATGGCACAAACTTTAGGGTGCATGAGAACTGAGTAACTGAGAGGGTGGCATATAGCCACATAGCGAGCATAAGCCATGACTGCCAGGAGAAGGCACTCTACTCCAATAAGTGTCAAGAAAATAACTAGTTGAATTCCATAGTATATAAATGAAATAGTATTCTTTCCAGACAGAAAATTGGTAGCTATTTTGGGTACGAAATTGGAGCTCTACAAGAGGTCCATGATGGAAAGTTGGCTGAGAAGGAAGTACATAGAAGTATGGAGTCGAGAGTCTAAACAAATGAGAATAATCATCATAATATTGCCAACAAGGGTCACAAGAAACACCAAGAAGATGAGACAGAAGAGGAAATTGGGGCCTTGAATGTGGTGAAATAGTCCCAGAAGAACAAAGTCAGTTCTAGCAGTCTGATTAGACCATTTCCCCATTCTGTGCTTCCTTATTTTTTATCCTGGATAGATTAGATGAAAATCTTAGTCTCACCACAAATCAGTCCCTCCCTCAATTTCCAGTGTGTCAACTTTATTCTCTTCCCTAGTTGTACACACACACACACACACACACACACACATATATATATATATAAAACGTGTTTCAGAAATTTTCAACATTATCTCTTTAACACGCAGATTTCTATTTCATTACTATTGCAGTGTCACTGCATGCTAATTAAAATAATTTAACCAAAATTATCCAAGTTATTATGCTGTCAGTATTAAAAGGATATACAGTTAGATTCTGTGATATTTGATCAATTTTATAAGTACTTTTTAGCAAAAATAAAGATTCACACATCTCTATATAATCCTTCTCCCTTTGTCTAACATATCTCTTTATCTCTGTACTCTGCAACTCTGTATCTCTCTACAAGTTGTGCCCAAACTTTCTGTATCTATTACTTTTATCTTATATTTATCTTTACGTCTATTCATGGATATATCCAACACAATTGCTTAAAGGCATTCTAAGGTTTTGCTTTGCTCAGATTTGCGAGAAATAGGAACTGCATAAAGGAGATAGCAGTCTTAAATAATCTTCTATACAATTATGTGGAATGTGTTACTTGTTTATAACAGATTTTTAAGGTGTTACTTTCTTGTTTTCCAAACACAAGTTAATTTTCAGAGAGATGAAGTAATTTTGCTTATTTAGAAAGCAGTTTAAGTACCAGGACCATAATTATATCAAAATGTTTTCAGGTTCCGTTTTTCTTTGCATTTTACCTAGTATGGCCTCAAAAAGAATAATCTTGTTTAGGTGTTCTTCATTTTGAAATCATGATAGTTAAATTTGCCTTTACTTTTTTGGAATTTGATAGGTGAAAACATGAGACCATCTAAAGAAAATGAAAAGATGTTACTGTCAAACAAAATGCCTGCTCGTAAATTAAGTAATTTAACTCCACACACTCAAAAGACTGTTGAGGTT
>JAQZBX010067712.1:0-15897 GCA_029593785.1 Cabassous unicinctus
AAGTTAAAAGTTAACATCCTGGAACTAAAAGTGCTTATCTAAAGTCTATATTATGCCTGCAATCTTGCTTAGCTATAGAAAGAATGCTTACGTAAACTTTACATAACTAAAGAAGGAATGCTTACAAGCCTGCCCAAAGAATAGTATATAAAAACTGAGCTATCCTACATTAAATAAGAAGAAGAATAAAAAGATATACATGGATTCTCACTCTACTTGGTGTGCAACTCATCTTTTCTCGCCAACGCCCTTGACCACCTTCAGTCTGCTCCCTCGTGCCTCGGCTGGACCGCGGCAATAAACAAAATGTGGTATATACATACAATGGAATATTATTCAGTATAAAAATGAATGAAATCCTGATGCATGCGACAACATGGATGAACCTTGAGGCCATTATGTTGAGTGAAATAAGCCAAACACGAAAGGAAAAATATTGTATGATTCCCTTGTTATGAACTAATTATAACAAGCAAACTCATAGAGTAGAATCTAGAATATAGGCTACCAGGAGATAGATTGGAATTAGAGAATGGGGAGTTGATGCTTAACTTGAATGGAATTTCTCCTTAGGCTGATAGTAAAAGTTTAGAAATGGATAGTGGTGATGGTAGCACCATATTACATATACATATGGTAGCATACATATTACAAATGTAATCAACAGCACTGAACTGTATAGGTGAATGTTGTCAAAAAAGGAAACTTTAGGATGTATATATTACTAGAATAAAAAGTAAAAGATAAAACATAAAAAGATAGATTTTAAGTAAAAAAGCTGTTACAAGAGACAAATGACACTATATTTTAATAAACGGATCAATCCACAAAGAAGAAATAACAATCATAAATATTTATGCACCTAAGAATAGTGCTCCAAAATACATGAAGCAAACACTAGCAAAGCTGAATGGAAAAATAGACATCTCAACACAATAATAATTGGAGTCTTCAATACACCCTCTAACCAATAGATAGAAATATAGATAGAAATTAAATAAAGAAACAGATAACTTAAATAATATGAAAAATTATCTAGACCTACCAAACATACAGAACATTGCACCACAAAGTAACAGGCTATACATTCTTCTCAAGTGTATCTTCTCTAGGATAGACCACATGTTGGGCCACAACACAAGACTCAATAAATTTTAAAAGATTGAAATTAGGCAAAGCATCTTCTCTGACAGTAATGGAATGAAGCTGGAAAACAATAACACACAAAGAGCTAGAAAATCTACAAATATATGGAACTTAAACAACATACTCTTAAATTACAAGGGAAATCAGTAAATATCTTGAGATGAATGAAAACAAGAACACAAAATTGTTCTGCATGACATTGCAATGACAGATACAGGCCATTATACATTTTGTCAAAACCTATAGAATTGTGCAGCGCAAAGTGCAAACAATAATGTAAACTATAGACCATGCTAATAGCAACACTTCAATATGTGTTCATCAAGTATAACAAATGTACCACACTAATGAAAGATGTTGTTAATGGGGGAAAGTGTGGGAAGGGGAAGGGTTGGGGTATATGGGAATCCCCTATATTTTCGATATGACACTTATGTAATCTAAAACTTCTTTAAAAATTAAAAATAAAAAAACTTTTAAGATGCAATGAAGGCAGTGCTGAGAGGGAAATCTATAGCCCTAAATACTCATATTAAAAAAAGAAGAAAGAGCTAAAAATCAAAGATCTAACTGCACACCTGGGGGAACTAGATAAAGAACAGCAAACTATGCCCAAAGCAAGCAGTAGGAAATAATTACAAAGATTAAAGCAGAAAATAATGAAATAGAGAATTGAAAAAGAGAGAGCAATTAACAAAAACCAAAAGTTGCTACTTGGAAAAGATCAATAAAATTGACAAATGCTTAGCTAGACTGGCAAAGAAAAAGAGTTAAGATGCAAAAAAAAATCTGAAATGAGAGGGGGAAACATTACCACTAACCCCACAAAAAGATACTATGAACAACTGTATTCCAACAAATTAGACAACTTAATGAAATGGACAGATTCTTAGAATGCACAAACAACCTACACTGACTCTAGAAGAAATAGAAAACCTCAACAGATCAATTACAAGTAAAGAGATTAAATCAGTCATCAAATAGGAATGCTTCTTCACTGTTGGTGAAAATGTAGAATGGGTACAGCCACTGTGGAGGACTGCTTTGCAGTTGCTAAGGAAGTAGAATATAGACTTGCCATGTGACCCGGCAATATCATTACAGGGTATATAGCCAGATGAACTGAGAACAGTGACATTGATAGACATCTGCACACCAGTGTTCACAGTGGTATTATCCACAATAGCCCAAGCTGGAAACAACCTGGCTGTTCATCAACTGGTGAATGGATAAACAAATTGTGGAGTACACACATGATGGAATATTATTCAGTGGTAAGAAGAAATAAAGTCCTGAAGCACATGACAATATGGATGAACCTGGAGGACATTATGTTAAGTGAATGAAGCCAGACACAAAAGGACAAATACCGTATGATTGCACTATTATGAGCTAAATATATTATGTAAACTCATGGAGTTTGTAATTAGAATATACGTCACCAGAAAACAGAAAAAGGGTACAGAATGGAAAGCTGAGGGTTAATCTGTGCAGAATTGGTAAAAATGTTGTTTGCAAATCTTTGGAAATGAATAGAAATGGTGAAAGCACAACATAGTGTTTGTAACTAGAAGAGCTATTATATGGGTATGACAATGGTTGAAAGGGTAAGTTTAGGGTCTTGTATATTCCTAAAAGGAAAGCTAAAAAATGTAACTTGGGATTGTATAACATAGTGAAACCTCATGTAAAATACTAATATGGGTGATATTGCATATAGAAGACTATTTTTACAAAATATAAATACAAATATACTAGAGAGAAGAAAACAGAACAGCAGCTATGTACAGCAGGGGAAGCAGAGAGAGATTGAGAGATGATGTTTTGTTTTTTGTTTATTATAATTATTGGAATAATGAAAATGCTCTAAAAATAATTGAACTGATGAATGCACAGATGTGTGATTTTACTGCATGCCATTAATTGTACAGTTTGGATGGATATATGCTTTATTAATATGTTTCATAAAAAATTGATTTGTTAAAAAAACAGAACACATGCCATTAATTGTACAGTTTGGATGGATATATGCTTTATTAATATGTATCATAAAAAAATGATTTGTTAAAAAAACAGAACACTAGAAAACTTTGATGGTGATGGATATGTTTCATTATTCTTGATTATAGTGTTGGTTTCACAGATGTATACATAAGTCAAAACTTTCCAAATTTTACATTTTATGTATGTGAAGTTTATTGAATGTCAATTATACAATAAAACTATTAAAAAAATTTTAAAAAGGAATGAAGTTCCAGTTCATGTGACAACATTGTTGAAACTTGAAGAGATACATTGAGTGAAATAAGCCAGACACAAAAAGACAAATATTGCATCATCTCACTGATAAGAGAATAAGCAAACTCATAAAGTTAGAAGCTAGAATATAAGTTACCAGGGGCTGGGTTAGGGATAGGGAATGGGAAGTTAATGCTTAATTTGTACAGATTCTCTATTTGGGTTGATTGTAAAGTTTCATTAATGGGTGGTGGTGATGGTAGCACAATATTATGTGTGTAATTATCAGCACTGAATTGTATATGTTAATATGGTTAAATGGGGAAATTTTAGCTTGTATGCATGTTACTAGAATAAAGAATAAAATGTAGAACATAGGACTGTGCAACACAGTGAACCCTACTGTAAATGATGGTCTATAGCAGGGGTTCTTAATCTTTTTTGTTCCACGGACCCCTTTGCCAGTCAGGTGAAAACTACAGACCCCTTACTAAGTCCACACTATACTGTGTATTGTTTAATAAATATATCAAACCCTCACCAACATGGCCTCACAAGAATAATGTTTTTCTTGAATTTCAATTCAAGCTCACAGACCCCTTGTTAAGAACCCCTGGTCTATAGTTAATAGCATGATTATAGAAATGTTCTTTCATGAATTATTTCAAATGTACCATACTAATGCAAGGTGTTAATAATAGCTGTAGCAGTTTTATATAGTTTATGAACTCCAAAAATAGATATTGGATGATGTTTGTAAACTGGTCTGTACCTGGGCATGATTAAATTATGATTAGGGGTTTGATTTGGCCATGTCAGTAGGATGTTGAGTCCACACACCCCCTTGGTGGGCGGGTACTCATAGATAAAACTGCACGGCAGAGCAGAGGAGTTTGTTGGAGTTTTGATGTTGGAGTTTTGATGCTGAAGTTTTTGAGCTGGAACCCAGGAAGTAATCACACAGAGGAGCAGAGCAGCTGAGCCCAGAGAGAATCCAATCCTGGGGAGAGAGACAGAGCCAGTCACCTGAGAGTCTACAGCTGGCCTTGTGGAGCTGAGCCTGGAGAGAAATGAGCCCAGGGAGAGAGGAACACAGGAAGCCTAAACCCTGGCAGATGTCAGCAGCCATCTTGCTCCGACACGTGGCCATAGACTTTGGTGAGGGAAGTAACTTATGCTTTATGGCCTGGTAACTGTAAGCTTCTATCCCAAATAAATACCCTTTATAAAACCCATCAGATTCCTGGTATTTTGCATCAGCACCCTTTTGGCTAACTAATACAATAGGGTAGTAAAAAAAAAAAAAAAGTAGACTACATTTTCCAGCCTCCTTTACAGTTACGGGCAGAGTGTGACTGAGCTCTGTCCTTGGAATATTAGGAAAAGTGATGCCATGCACCACTTGCTGCCCTGGCCCATAAACAATTTCCAAGTGTGCCCTTCAATGCTGTTACCCCATTCAGGTTGACCACGATGGCCACATCCAGGATGAAATGCAGGCCACACAACAATATCAAAGCAGCTGGCAACCTTGTTTTCTGCGCCACTGAATGGAGAAGCTTCACGAGACCTGAACTCCCAACCTGAACCTCATGTGAGAGAGAAGTAGACTTTTTGTTCTTTAGGTAACTAAAGAACAACCTCATTTTCCCTGCCCTAAATAATAAACTGACCCTCAGGTCCATGACATATCCTCCTACAACTAATAGCAAAACATGATCATTTTCTCAAATTTAAAAAGTTCCTTTTCAAAGTTTCACACTTTTATAAATCTTCCTCTAGAACACTCACACCACACACACAAAGAAAAAGAAAAAAATAACAGTGGGAGGAGGTAAATATTACAAGTCTTACTTTAAACTTGTCTAGATTTATACGGACATTAACAAAACAAAAAGGCACAAAATTCAGGCTACCGTTACTTTTCATTACCAGTCATGACATAAAAACAACCCTGCAAAGAACAGTGCATTATAGCAGCAGCTTCTACATTTACCTTTTCAGAAAAAAGAAAGAAAACAAGCTGTGATTATACTGCACAATTGATGTAATATTTATTCATCTAATTTCAATGCAACTCCAATTTAAAATACCAAATTTAAATTTGTTCAGCATAATTGTTTCTACATGTAGCTCTAACTCCTAAAAATAGGGCCTAACGTATTCCTGCTAACAGAATACATTTATGTTGTATTTTTTTTTAGTTGAGCTTGCTTAGTCTCCTTCTCATCTAGGTCCTGGAGTGACTTCCTGGGTGAATTCACTGAAGTCACTTAGTAAACATATGACACCTTGTAATCAGCTATTAATAGGTCCTTGTCCACCTATATCTGTGATATAAACATTAGTAGAATAATTGGTGACATGATTTCTGATTCCTTGGAAAAGTCGAGTTCTAGGCCAGGTTGATTCTGGACCTCCGAAAGAGTAGGCAGGTAACCATTGACCAGTTTTCCCTAACAGGAACAGTACCCACTTCACAAAAGTCACTGCATGTTCTGCAATAACTAAAGACATCGTGCCTTTAGGGCCTGGCTCCCATGCCTGTACGTAGAGGGAATCATGGTGCCATCGTGTAGCCTGAGGTCAGACAAGCTTAGGTGGCCCTGGAAGCTTCTTACCTTCTCTGAGCCTCAATATTCTTATCTATAAAAGTGGGCTTCTCCTGCTCCAACCCTTCAGAACCTCTGCATCATCTTCATGAAGTGTTTTCTTTTAGTGATAAGCAAGGCTCATACAATCTGATCCCAGTCTACCTTTCCAACCCCTCAACCCCATTCACCTTTAGGTACCAGGCCAACATCTTGTTTCCTGAATATGCAATGCTCCATCAAGCCTTTACATCTCGCATACGCATCTTCCAGGCATTCCCTTCCCCCTGGTCAATCTGAAAAACTTCCTAAAACATCACCTTCTTAGCAAGGCACTTCGAAACTCCCCCAGGCGGTCAGTCCCTTCCCTTCTGTGCTCTTAGCACTGAAACACACCTTCTCTTTAAGACCTATTATCCTCAACTATAATTATTTATAATTACTTTGTTTGTTTAGCTCTTTCACTACAACAGTGTGAACTCCTGGAAAGCTGTGACTTCATCTTATGTCAAAGTCCTAATTCCCTCTTCAGGGCTCTGCACCAGCTGTTCCCTCTCTCTGGACCACTCTTGCCCAGAGATCCGCAGGCTCATTCCCTGTGGCCTTCATATCTTTGCTCAAATGTCAATTTCTCACTGAGGCTGAGGCCTCCTCTGAACTGCCTGTCTAATTTGTAACCTGAACTTCTTCCTTCCTTGACCCCCTTGGCAAGCTGGCCGGCTCTCTTACCCTTTTCTACTGTATTTCCATTTCAGTTGACAGCTTTTACAACTGATATGATTTACTTTTAGTTATTTTGTTTATTGATTATTACTCATCTCCCTATCTAGAATGTAAGCATCATGAGAACAGGGATCTTTGTTATTCACTGATAAGTTCCTGAAACAGTGCCTCGCACATAATGGGTTTTCAGTAACTACTTGTTAACTAGATGAATGAGTGACGTTTTGCACCCCAAAGTGACTAGACACTCAATAATTATCAGTAGATTAAATGAATGAATGCCATTCCAAAGTTGTTTTCCTGCATAAGAAAGGAAGAGAATCAAATTAAATCCATTAGAAGAATAATTAGAGTATGATGTTATTTCCTTCCTCTTTTCCTTGCAAGAGGTGTCAGGCTAAGAGCATGCACTTCAAAATCAGACAGAACTGGGTTCAAATCCCAGCTGAGACACTTTAGTGTAGTTAACCTCCCCTGACCGTTAGTCACCTCAGCGCAACAAAGTTTCAGTAATAACACTCACCTCTTAGGGCTGTTGTTGAGAATTAAGTGATTATAATTTGTAAAGCACAGTACATGGCTCATTGAAAGTACTCTGTAAATAGCCGCTGCCCCTATGGTTGCAGGCTCAGTAATGTGATGCCTATAAGAGTACACTTCACTCCTCCAAGAGCTACCTTTGAGAACCAGAAGCCTGAGACCAGGTGTGCTCAGTCACTCTCCACTCCTTAACATGGTCTTACGTCTCTAGAGCTGATGCAGCTCCTAAAGACTCTGGGACATGGAGATGGAATGTGGGTACACACATTTCTTTCACCTCTGCTTCCTGATTGCCCATTTTGCGTCCAACACACTACATGCAAATAAAAACACGACATTGTGTCGAGTTTTCCATCTGACAGACTAAATCTTAAGATAAATTCCACTGAACTATTTTGCTTAAGGAGTGATATTTATCCATTCACTCCTTCTTCCTTTCAGTCCTTCATTCTGTCATCCATTCGACAATATTTATAGATGTTGACTGACCTCTATGCTAAGCACAGGGAAGGTATCAGTGGATCAATCAGAAAAGACACCTGTCATTAGTGCTTACAACCTAATAAAGATAGAAAGCAACAAACAAGCACACAAATATAGAATCACAAACTGTGATATGCTCCGTGCAGGACATTAATAGGTTGTGGTGAGTGAGAATAACAGAGGATGGGGATAAGGCCTAATTAAAATAGGGTGGATAAAGGGAGGCCACCTTAAATACTGAAAAATGAAGCATATAAATACACTGCTAGATTTACAGCTGACTACTTCATAGATGTCTGTTTTGCTTCTCAACCAGAAAGCAAGTTCTTTGTTGAAAGAGAAGGTTTTAAACTGTGTCTTCATATTCTATATATCTTGGCCAGGATCAAACATACCTTAGGTTCATTAACTAGTGTTTATTTAGTTGGCTTTTTACTGACCTTTAGTACATTCAGGAGAGAATGGGAAAATGAAATTCCTAAAATGTATAATTTTATGAATGCTATAAATGACAAAATATAGTATCATCTGGTGAATTTTGAAAAACTTAAAATTTTAGCACAATTATTTTAGACTAAATTTGCTTCTCACAGTAAAAAGAACACCATCATTTCTTTTATTTTTATGATTGTGGTTAGTTATTAAGAGAGTTGAATAGATTGAACAGAGAGAAATATGCTCCAGAAGAAATAAGAAACTTATAAGCTTTGAGAAACTGACCTTAAATGCAGAAGAAATAATAAGACAAAGTATTTTTTATATGACTATTGTTATTTTATGTAATAGATAGACTTGCATTTGTAGCTGTTTTATTTTTAAAAAGACAGGAATCTCGGCATAGCTTGACAATATTTTTAAGATGAGCATACATAAAAAGAGAAGAAAAAAACAAAGCCCAAGCTATAACATAATATGACCACTGGCATATTCCTTTTTTTTTTCTTTCTTCTCTCCCAAGAATAAAGACAAACACAATTGTGATCCATTGGAAACAAAAACTGCCTCGTACTGTTCATTCATGAGTGTTCAGCTGTAATTAAGCATCTAATGCTCCAGATGGCTAAGTATTCAAAATTAGTACATTTCCGTTCCACTGAAACAGTTTATTTTGAAATGTTCAAAATACTACCCAGTGGGGCTTAACAACTAAGCAAGGGAATCTTTGAAAACTGTGAAAGGTATATTAGAACATTTGTCTCATGGATAAGTTCACAATTTAATATTATCTCCTTATCATTTTCTTCTTTAAAATGAGACCTGGGTGCATCTGTTCTGCACAGAACTCCCAACCATCCTTTTTGTAGTGGAATGAGGTCCTGACCCTGTTTCTTCATCCTTTCCTGAATCCCTAGCCTTTGCCAGGTGACAGTGAAGTCTCTTGCTCTTCAAAAGCACAGTGCACTTCTTTGTCTTTTGACTTTATGTGATGTGTTTTGGCCAGTGGATTGTGGGCAGAAATGACAGTGTGCCAGTGCTTGGCCTAGGTTTTAAGAGGCATCACATATTCCTTTTTGCATTCTCATTCTTCTAAGATTGCTATGAAAAGAGTCTGTCACTGGGTAGCTGATACCCCTTCATTCTGTGTTCTAGAATGAATACACATGAAGCGTAACTGACCACAACCCATATGAAAAATCTAGTCCAGCTGGATCCTCAGCTTGAAGTACAGCTGCCCAGCTGAGCCCAACCCATATCAGAAAACCCCTAGTGGACCTGCAGGCATGTGAGTGGAAAGAAATAATTGTCGTGTTAAGCCTCTGAGTTCAGTAGTTTGTTATACAGCAATAGCTTACAAATACACTGTCACTGAACCATTTTCTGAGGTTATTGGGATGGAAGCTGGAGCTGGGAAGGAGAAAGTTTGCAGCCCACATAAAAAAAATATCAAAAATTATTATTTTGTGCATATTTGTCTTTTACCTTCAATATATATTTAAACTTGGGTCTGAATAAATTTTTTTATTTATCCTTGAGATAGCATTAGTAGCTGCTTAACATTTTGTTGGGTTGGCTTTATTAAAAATTCTTTGGTGCAAGTATTGAACACAACTTTTTTCTTAGACAAAGACCCATTGGTTGAAATTGCTCTCTTCCCTTCAAATCCATTCCAGGCCCAACATTTTAAAGAGGAATACTTTAAAATGTATCTGCTAAATAAAACAAATTTGATTCCGTGTTGAGGCACTGTGATTGTTTTGTCAAATGTTCACTCCTTATACTGTATGACACATTCTCCATTGAATGCTGCCCATAAATTATTCCTTTAAGTATTTTTTTTTAATTATTATTATATTTTTTATTTCTCCAAGCAGTTCTTCAGAGAGTGAGCAACAGTACCTTGTATTCTTATTGCCATTCCTAATTTAGTCTAACAGTCAGTGCATAGATTTTGGATTTAGACAACAGACCAGGAAAGAGACAAAACCATATAATCTGGGGCAAGATCATAAACTTGCTTGATACCCTGTTTCTACTCTGTTAATATGTGCATTTCTAATATCAGTGTCCCAGAGTTATGATGTTAATTTATAAGACACATAAATAGTGTGCAATAGGTTTTAGTTTTTCTCTTTCTCTTTGCTCTTCCTTACAGTGCTTTGTATACATTTTATATCCAATATGTATTTACCACAAAATAATAAATAAAATTACACTGAAGATTTCAAATTAGTATGAAAATGAAAGTTACTATAATTCATATCTAATTGATTGTCATTATTTGAGACTGAAAAGAGAAATAATGGTAATGATAGTGACTATTTTTTGGTGCTTACCACCCCTTAGATGCGACTCTCAGCATTTTACATGTATTGACTCATATAATACTAACAAGGACTCCTTTAAGTATTGAAAACAATATTATGAGGTAAGCTGTTGTTACCTTGAAATTAGTGAGTGGATTCAGAAAGGGAAAATAACATGCTCAAAGCCGTGCATCCAGGTAGAGTTAGGATTCATGCCAGCATCATCTGATTCCAAAACTACAGTCTTTTTCCAAAATATCCCCCCAAGTAACAAAATCTTTAACACAAAGGTTCAAAAAATTTTACAGAGATATATGCTGTATCCACTGAAATGTTATATCATGCCATCTTAGCATTAATAGTGAAAGCAACAGACACCTTTTTTTAAGTCTTTTGAAGGGGGATAAGCTACTTTTCAGAGGTGTATGTTGCCTTTAAAGTGGTCAGAATAACTCTTGATGTGCTGCATTATTAGCTCTACAATTACATACTTTATTTATGAGACCATCTGTTTGATGTCTGTCTTCCTTTCCAAAGATAAACTTCATAGGGCAGGACTTTTCTCTGTCATGTGCACTGTGGTATTGTCTGGTAAAGTACTGGCACAGATGAAAACTCTGTGAATATTTGCCAAAAAAAAGAAAAAATGAGTGAGTTCTTAAAGAGTTGACCTAAATCCTTCTTTGTCTGCCTAAACTTAGTTCCTATTACCCACAGATATAGAAAAATTGCTCTAGAAAATCATTCCAGTGTCCCTATACCAACCTAATTTAGGATGATTTTGTTTTTTCTTTCGACTATATCTCGTTAGTCCTTCATGTTGTTCCTTTCTCTTTCCAGTTTAATTATTCTGATGTAATCATTTTCAACCTCTTAGCCTACATCAAGCAAACATATTTCACTGAAATCTTGGGACCTGCCTCTGAAACTTAACAACCTTTTTGATGGCCTATAAAACCAGTACAGCTGCATGGAAATCCAAGAGAGAAGAAATCACTATGGTATTACAGTTAGAAAAGGGTCGTGAGCCATAGAAACAGTGAAATAGGGGAAGTAAAAACTTTGCAGAGATGAGTAAGGTTAGGAGGCCCCCTGCCCTTTTGGCTTAAGAATAAAAGCTGATTATTAAAATAGGAAACAGCATTGGTGGCTGTTAAGAATGTAAAGAAAAGGTAGGAATTCTAGAATGGGAGGAAGTCTTGACTGAGTAGTTATGACCTGTGTGAGCGGTGAAGAGCCAATGAGGGACAGGAAGTGAGCACAACTCTTATCCACTGGATGTTGGGAAGAGCCATACACAGTGCAAGCACTCAATGGAAGACAATTCCTGAGCAAAAATCTGAGTGATTGGTGTGGGAATTGCTCATTGAAGTATAAAAGGAAAAGGTGGACGAGAAGCCAGGCTTACTAGTTATTGCTTTGTGACTTTTAGCCATGGTTTGATTCTGCTGCTCAGTGCTCTCATTTCCCTCTGGGGCCTCAACTGCACCGTGGCTGTGCCTTCTCTTCTCTCTCTGTCTGCAGTCTCCCACCATCTCTGCTTATTCCGTAGATGTGTCTTTATGTCTCTCTCTTTGCGTCTTTCTCTATGGCTTCTTCCATCTGCATGGTTGTATTAGAATCTTTATAAAGCCCATACCTGATTTTTCTTGGGTCAACTAACTGTGTTTGGTTGTCACTACAAAGACACCAGGGGACCCACCAGGGGACCCACCCGTGGAGGGGGGCGCTCCCTAGTGGATTAGGCGATCATGGATCTGCCCAATACTGGAATGGG
The DNA here is from genome assembly GCA_029593785.1 of Cabassous unicinctus. Taxonomy (NCBI): domain Eukaryota; kingdom Metazoa; phylum Chordata; class Mammalia; order Cingulata; family Chlamyphoridae; genus Cabassous; species Cabassous unicinctus. The sequence continues at coordinate 12,243 of JAQZBX010067712.1, forward strand.
ACCCGCAGCACGACTTCTCTTAGGGTAGAAAACAAGATAGATTTTTTTGTGAAGAAGGCAAGGAAAGAAAAATGTTACAATTATAGATTATGAAGAGTGCTGCATCAGAGGTTATCTAGTCAACACCCTTGTTTTATGGATTATGGAAGGATAAAAAGAAAGGAAAGTCTAGATCTAAAACACCACTTTTAAATGTTACTTTTGAAATAACAGCTTGAGATCCTTAGAGTAAATCAATGAATTAAACACATCCTACATTATTCACATGATAGCAACAAACAACTTTAATTATATTAGGTCAGATTTGATGTGGTTTTCTAATAATGCAGATTCTTGCTTAGAGCTGCTGTGTATTAAATCCATTAAATATGTGAAGCTGTGCATTTGGGAAAAATTAATTTGAAATTTGTCATGTTGCTTTCCTCTCTTTTGACTTTGGCTATTCATTTACATTTGAAAATAGTGCTTCAAGGATGGATGAGCTCTTATAGTGTTCAGATAATTTGAACTGTAACTATGTCTTAAAAGTAAGATAATCCTATCTGTGTCATTACATACTATTGATTTATATTTAAACACCTTGGGCTCAAGTTTCCAATCAATCTTATAAGAAAAGACACAGGGGAGTTGGGCCCTTCTCTCTTTGGAAATAATGGCTATTCTACCACCAATACAATCCTTTGTTTGTCACTGCTTTCTTAAGTGCCTAAGAACATTGTTTTTACTGTAAGCTGTTTCAAATCTTCTCAGAGAGTGAGAAGGGTATAAATCCATAAATAGAGTCAATGTGAGTCATGTATTAGTCAATAGGCAAAATGTCAAAGGATTGTGCTTATCTATATGGCCAGAACATTTTGCTGGTTAGGATTTGGGACAAATTGCAAAAATACCACTCAGTTCACAGGCTGAAAAAATAATCAGGATAAGTTTTAACACCTGGTATCTCCCTAATCTAAAATAAAAGAAAGGCCATTTTGCCTACTCAGTTTAGACTCACTAAATCTATAGACTGCAGTGGACTTTGAGCGACATCCAGGCCCATTCTCCAATCTGATGCTGGAGGGCCCTAGATTTTACACTCAGCCTCTGGTGGAACATGAATAGTGAAAGAGACTCTGCTCCCAGACAAGGTGGTGTATACCATCCGGTCTGGTTTTGACCTTTAGAGTTAAAACCTTTCCACCTTTGATAGCCATCATTTGTAAAGCAGGTCAAATTTCTTTTTTACAACCCAGTACTCTATGATGCATGTCTGCTATCGTACACTCCCTAACTGGGGATGAGCTCTGGTATAAAATACAGAAAAAGTTGCTTCCAATGAGCTGAAACAATTATTAACTACATTTCTTTGGTCTTTTTTTCCTGCTTTTCTCTTACTTTTCCCATATAACAGAACATACTGAGGCAGAAAGCTCCTGTAAATTATCCCTCATTATTTATGAGATTAAGGGCTTTCTTCCTTTAGAGCTTGGTCTTGGAATAAAATTCAGGCCATCTACATTGTGACCTTTAGACCTGCTCTTATATGGCAGTCACTAGCCACATGTGGCTGTTATCTACACTTATAATAGGGCCAGTGCTATTGAGAAATTGAATTTTATTTAATCTTAATTAATTTAAATTTTAAAGCTGAAGCAGTGTAAAATATTTTTTCATTAAGCACCATTTTATTGCTTTGGTAAGACTACATTTTACTTTAGCCATTGCATGGTATAAAATATAATCATATTGTAGTGCACGTATCCACAAGTTATTGCTAGTATACACATAAACATATCACCACTCTAATAGGTATCAATGGATTGATTAGCTTTAAGCAACTTTTCTCTATGTACCGATGTAACATTGTAATGTGCTTATTTAACTATTTTATAGAAAGATCAACAGCTACAGTAATATCTATATAAATTGTAATTGATAATTAAATTGAAATATTTATTATTATTTTCATTGTAATAGAATTAAACTACATTTCTAGCCAAAAAATTAAAGTATGGAAAAAAATTTTTATTGAAATTGAAGACATAATACTGATGCAGAATTGAGTGGAAATCAGAAGTGATTACAAACAGAACAATAAAAAATTTAAAAATTAAAAAAAAAAAAGAGTCTGGAAGATGTCACAGGTCTCATAATGACTGGCAATTACAATTTGCGGCAGTAGTGCAAAATGAAAAAGCTGTTTCTTTGTTGCATTAAAAAAATTACAGATAATTAAGTGGACAATATTAAGACACGTTTTCAGCAAACACATTGTACATTTGATAAGATGTTTCCTCCAGTCAGTCAAAAAATAATCAGTGAAATTAGTTTCCTGAAATCAGAACTAAATATCCAATAAAATTTTTTAAGTAATTTTTAAAGGGATATGAACTTGTAACTCTGGTCCATCATATATCAGTTCAATTCTTGCACAAAAAAGAAAATCACTTTTATATGAAGACAGGGTAAGATAAGTTATTGTTTTAATCATTGAAATTTTGTTGAAAATTATATGGAAAAGACTTTGAAAGCTGTTTTACAAAAAGTAAAAGCTCTTCAACTAAGCCACCAAATGACTGCCATTGAACACAAGTTCTTCCTAATATCAAACGTTTATTGACTCAAAATCTGAAAAATTAGAAGTACTTTTTTTAAGTTTTAGTTGAGTTGTGTGATATAAGTCACTATGTAATTAAATCTTTGGTTATCTTTTGTCTCAAAGGACTTTCAAAATTGCAAAGAAATATTGTCAATTCCCAGTCTAAAAAAATTAAACTCATGGCATAGATATTTTTTAATCATTAAAAAAGAGTAAAGAATTTTAGCTAAACAGGAAATTCAAAGAAGAATTTTAGCTAAATGGGAAAAAGATTAGTTTATGTTAGAACAGATAGTGCTTTAACAATATTAAGTCACAAATCTGAATTTATTGGGATTTTAAAACAAAAGACTGATGTGTCCCTTATTGCTTTGTACCATTGTATGAACCATATTGAAGATATCTGAGCTCAGTTTTCTGAGGCAAACTCTATGAAAATTGTCACGGATAGAGTTCTTAAAATCATTCAGTGTATACATGCAAATGTTCTGAAAAATCATCCTTTTGTGGTACTGTTAAAAGAAACAGAAGACAATGAATTTAATGATCTTTTATTCTTTGAAAATGCTTTTTGGTTCATTGTGGTAAGATTTACTACTATTTACTATAATTCAAGATTTTCTTGAAACAAAAGGAATGTTTGCCAAATACTCAATAATCAAAGACCAAAAAAGGAAAAAAAATGATTCATGCAACACACACACAAAATGGCAGTGTGATTTATGGTTTCTCACTGATATCACACTGCATATTAATGAGCTAAATTTGAAGCTCAAGGAAAGGAAAAATTTATTTGTGATCTAGCAATGCAGAATGAGAATTTTATCTTGAAATTGAAACTTTTCATAATACAAGGCAATAACGATTTTTCAAGAAATCAATATATCGAAGATTTTTATTGTAATAGAGAGCATTATGTAAATTACTACCAAAACTAAAAGAAAAAGTTGAATAATGCTTTGTTGTTTTTGACAAATTTAAAGATGCTTTTTAATCTATGCAATACTCATTTGAATTTGATGGCAATAATTCTGAGTTCACACAAGAATTAGAGAATTTACTTAACCTGTACAG
>JAQZBX010067713.1:0-15890 GCA_029593785.1 Cabassous unicinctus
TCTGCAGTTATGGATTGAATTTGTCCCTCCAAAAATATGTTCAAGTCTTAACCCTTGGCCTTGTGAATATGATCCTATTTGGAAATGGGATCTTTGTAAATGTTATTGTGATGCCAAACTGTATTAGAGTAGGTTTTAATTCAATGTGACTCGTGTCCTAACAAGGAGAGGACATTTGGACACACACAGACAGTGAGAGAAGAGAGCCATGTGAAGGAGCAGAATGAAATTATGCCATAGATGGCGGGCTGGCCTCCACCAGAACCTTGCACACTTCAGAGGAAGCACGGCCCTGCCAACACCTTGCTTTGTACTTCTAGCTTCCAGATCTGTGAGACAATAAATTTCAGTTGTTTTAAGCCTCTCAAGTTTGTGGTTCTTTGTTACAGCAGTTCTAGGATTCTAAAACAACTACATTTGCTTCCCGACCCTTGTTTCTTTATTCCAGGGAATATTAATAATTTTAAAAATAATTTTTATAGTTACTTCCATTCTTTCCACATGTAAAAAGTATTTTAAATAAACTGTATACTCATATGATCTATTATTTATTAATGACAATGTCTTTGAAAGATATATTCCAATACTGCAGTATGATGTCTATATTCTTCCTCATTTCACTGTTGGGGAAGTTTTCTTCAGTCAAGTAAAATGGCTTGGGAACAATTAATATCCCTAAAAGCTAGAATGTGACTGCAAACCATTCACCATTAAAGGAAGTAAGGTTCCTTAGAGAAATGACCAATTCCAATTCTGGTGAAACACATAGGGTAAGTCTGGGACATTGGGGCATGGCAAATAGTATAGAGTCTACCAAATACTAAGACCAAGTCAAAAGGAAACAGAAGCCAACCTGAAGGGTCTTTCACTGGCCAGAGTTGAACATTAAAAGGAGTAATTACTGCAATAGACTAAAACACTTCAAATATGTAAAAAAAAAATGCCTGAGTTTGTAACTATGCTAAACACACATACATGCAGAGATTATCTATCATCTGTCTATCTATCTATCTATCTATCTATCTATCATCAGATGTGGAGTTTTCTAAAACACCATATAAATTTTCTGAATATTAATAAAGGGGAAGAATTTCACATTTAATTATCCCTTCTTTTTTAAACAAACTTTATTACTTTATTTCAGATCTTGCAAATATTTGAGGAGGAAAAATCGTACTTGCTGAGTAGTTGCAGCTAACAAAAGCAGAAGGAATGATAACATTAGAAAATCACCATTTTGCAACCCTTTAGAAATAATAAGCAATGACCTTTAATGGATACTAAAACCATTAGGTGAAAGTTTAATGGAAAATTTCAAAATGGATGGACCAAGCTGGAAGCCTACATATCAATTTTAACTTTGCAATATATGGGACACATAGACATTGTCAATTTCTTGATGTGAGTCAAAAAATAATATATTATTTATAGAGAAATATTGCCACCCAAAAAAATATATCTGAATGTAATCAAACCTCATGTTCTATAAGCTGACACAATTAGGAAGAAATTAGAAAATGCTTTAGGTAAAATAACCCAGTTTAAAATGAAGGTTCTGTTTTAAATTAAAAATGATTAAAGTATGATGTGAAGTAAATGTATGGGTGGACATCGTTTGTAGCCCAATTTGAACAAACTAAGTATAAAAATATATTTTGAGATAATTGGGGAAATTTGAACACAGTATGGGCTTTAGATATTATTATATATTTTGTGAAGTATGATCTAGGCCTGTCAGTTATATTTTAAAAGATCCTAATCTCTCCATTAAATATATTGAGATATTTGTGGATGAAATGACATAATACCTGAGATTAGCTCTCAGTACACCAACAAGAACAATGATGAAAAAAAATGTGGACGAGGGGATACAGATAAAACAAGATTGGCTAAATGGCTATGCTTGTTGAAGCCTGATGATTGATATTTAGATTATTATTCTATTCTCTATTTTTGCTCATGTTTGCCAATTTCCATTAAGAAATTGAGATTGTCATTATCTATATTTATCATTAATTTTCAAAGTATTTTGAAAATTGAAAGCTATTATCTTATTTTTATTTAATAATTTCTCAAAGCAAGAACATTCAAAAGTGTTTTGTTCTCCAATGATTAGATTAGATATTGCCTTAAATTACTTTTTAAAATATTGGATCTAGTTTGTCTAGAATAAATTTAATTGAAAATTAAAATATTTTAGTGTATAGATGTTCAATGAGATAGATAGAAATAAATTATTATAGGTTATTTTTCTTCCATTAAATAATTAGTATATATACCACAATAGAAAATATGCATTGGGAAATAATTTAAGCAAACAACCAAGGGTTTGCAAAATAAATTGAATCATCAATCAAAATATTTACTCTGGTGAAAGTAAACAAAACAAGCAAAAACACATGAAGACACCAGCCCAAAGATTAGCCATTTATATCTCCACAATTAGTATTTTCTGCCTCTATTGGCTTCATTTAGTCCCTTCAGTAACTCCACGGGTTTTCTCAAATTTCAAGAACACATTCTAACATGGAGCAAGAACAAATATGTTAAGTGTATATTTAGAAAAATTAACTTAGCATCTTGAAGATAAAATCTTAGGTAGAATCACATATGACTATCATAGAGAAATGTTATTTATTCTGTGAGAGTATTTTAAAATGTCATTGAAATATTCTTTAGTATTAATAAGATTAAAATTAGCTTCTCTTCCTGAAAGAATAATGAAACTTTTGTTAAAATATAGATGGGTTGCCATATTTTTTTAAATCACCATCTAGAAATAGCCACTGTAGTATTTTATGAATAATGTTTCAGGTTTATCTCTTTGATCATATAATAACTATTATGCATGATATTATCATTGAAATTGACAATTATTACATAATTTATAGTCATAATGGTGATAATAATAACAATGAAGATAACAGTATATGTGCCAGACACTGATTGAAGTATTGTGCACATGTTAGGTCATTTATCATCATGAAATCCCTATGATGAAGGCACTTTTATTTTGTTTATTTTACAAACAAATAACCCAATTCACAATAAACTTAAATAATTCACCCAAGTTACAGCTGTGAAGCAAAGAATCTAAGAAAGAAGCCAAGGTAATTTACCTTACAGCCTAGGTCCTCTTTACTACTATGTGACATAGAGACAAATAGAAATAGGTTGATCAATAAATGGAGAGATCCACAGATAAATAGGTATAGAGGACAGAAAGAGAGGAGGAAGACAGAAAGATAGATGATAGATGCATAGACATTAAAAATGAATAATGTTACAAGTTAGATCAAAATCTACATCTTATAAAAAAATATAAGTGCTAAATTTGCCATTATAAGATCAAAAAGAATAAGACAATGAGAACTTGAGTCAATAAAAAGTTTTATTAAATCGTAATTGCATTTTTAACCAAACCATTAAATTGATTTCATTAATTATTTTATTATGCTGTTACTGTTGTGTTTTATTTGGTAGCATTTCACATCGATTATTTTACCTATATTATATTAGTTCATTATGCATATGTGTGTGCCTGTGTGTGTATACGTTCTTTGGTAGTTTTTAATCCTCAGTGGCAATCCAACATTGTAAAATACATTGTTTAATTTTCTATACTTACCATATAGGTAAGTCACTTTTTATGAGGTTCTATATTAAAGACTTTATATACATTTTTCATTTATTCTTTGTATTCACACAAACACGCAACAAATTAGGTTTTGATAGCACTGTTATCAAGTTCAGGAAAATTAAGTTAAATAAATTGCTCAAAGTTGTGATGAAATAATGGCAGAGCTAGAATTAAAATCTGCTCACGAATGCCAAAACCCGTCTTTGAAATCAATACCCTATACCCTTTCTCAGCTTTCCATTTTGTCATGCTCTAGCACCGTTTGTTGGCGTCATCTTACCCCTCATGGTGCAAGAAACTGGCCAATATATGACATTCAATGTCCTCTAAAATTCTGATTTTCTATTTATTTTTTAGTTGAATTTTTCTGTTTGCAGTGTTTAAAATTTCATACAGTTCACACCAAATATTATTTCCAATTAATTTCTAATTTTGTTAATTTTTTCAACACTGTGAGTTTTGAAAATGTATTTCACCTTTTATACATAGCTGTGAATAGCAGATGATTCTTGACACCCGTGCCAGACAGACCTTTTGATATGTATTCTTGGGCTTTTTCCATACTGTAGACTGATAACCATTGCCTCAGTTCTGGAAGACTGAGTACTTTTCAAGAATTCATAATTCCTCACCTTTATTCTTACCTTGACCCGTGACGGTGAACGGAGTTCATTGCAGATGCAGGTGAAAGGGCTTATGGAGATGTGATAATTTTCATAGGCCCCTTGCTCTTTGCTGCGTTGGGGGTTACAGAGTGCACTTTTCTTCTGTTTTAGTTTGACCTCATGCCCTTTGCATGCTGGAGGACATAGTAGACTTCTTGATGGCAGTTCTCTATGCTTTTTGTCAGACTGTGATTCTTTTTCTTTGACCTATTTATTCACTCCTGAGAAGGGATTTTTTTACCTTTTTAATCACTCAAATGTCCTAGCGACTCTCATTTACGAATCCCTCCTCCCTGAACATAGATGTATTTGCCTGCCTATGCCTCCAAGGATCAGGATCTGTCTAATGACAGTCTTTTCTGCCTATGGAATATACAAAGAAGCTGCGAGAATTAGAAAGGTTTCTGCGTATTCTGCCTTTTTTCTCATTTGCTATTGACTTACCATGTCTGAGGTTTTCTTTAACTACTGTCTGTTTTCCCCTGCATACTGCTTCCCCAGTAATATATCAACCCCAGTGTTTAAGAGGTGGCCTCTGACAGATTCAGTCATCAGGAAAGCAGAGAGCCTCTGCCTGGAATGTTGCATGCCTTATAGCATCTGGGTGAACATCATTACTGGGCCAGGAATTTACAAAGAATTTACCTTTCTTGTATCCAAACCTTTCTGGTGAAACGTTTCTTTAATACCTCTATTCAAATAAGGATTTTTCTGTGATTTGCCTCATAATCATTTCATATGAATCTTATTTTAGTAGGAAAATATATCAAATATATTCTTTCTTATCCTTTAGAAAGTTTAATTCTTTTATTTTACTTTTTATTATCTTAATTTAATTATTTAAATTTTATTTATTTCCTTAATTCTTTTATTTTTACTGAATTATGGTTATGACATTTTCTTTGGTTTTTACATGAACCTTTCTAAGTCACACTTTATGGGAGGATCAGGGATACACTTTTTAAAACGTATTGAAGTAAAATTTACATACACTGAAATGCATAGTTGTAAGTATGCAATCAGTGAGTTTTGATAAATATCTACACCCTTTTGAACACCACATTAATTAAGATATAAAGTATTTCTATTACCTCAGAAAGTTTACTTAACACCCGCTCATTGTAAATCACCACCTCCCATTGGCAGAGTCCTGATTTTTATCACCATACATAGTATTGTCCATATTACAACTACTTATTAATGGAAACATACAGTATGTACATTTTTACTTATTTAATTCAGCCTAATATATTTGAGCCCCATACGTGTTCTCACATATATCAGTAGTTCATTCTTTTTATTGCTGAGTAGATTTATATTTTATCAATAAACCACAATTTGGCATATTCATAAAATATGCCTAGACTTCCATATTGACCTTCTAACTGATCTCATTCCAGACTCTCCTACTCTAATCCATCTTATGCATTGCTATGAGTTTTATCTTTTGAGTGTACCTGTCAGATTGCATCACTTTCCTCTTCAAAATCTCCCCTTTATCTCACCAGGTTAGAAAGGATCCCAAATCCTGAATCTGTTATAAAAGCAATTCCATAAACTAACCTTCCTTAATAATTCTTAGACATGTTCTTTACTATCCTTTCCAGTTTTGAAACTGAATAACTTGCTTTCCTTTGTAAGACAAATATATTCATGAATCGTTTCCTGTGCTAATTTTAATTCTGTCATCCGCATCTTTACCCTTTATTCTCATACACAATAGTGGTTAATAATGCAAACTCTGAAGGTTATCTGCATTAGTCCAAAATACATCTTCAAAATTTACTAGCTATGTGGGCTTAAACGTCACTTAATGTTTGGAGCCCTCATGTAAAATGAGGGTAATAATAGTACCTACCTAACTGGGTTTTATGATAATTAAATGAGTTGATATAGGCAAAGAACACAGATGAGTACCTTGTACACAGTAAACACTATATATCTGTCATTATTCAAATTATGCAAATATAAGGCCCAGTTTAAAGGCCATCTCTTTAAAAGATTTGCCTATTTTCACATTTTTAAAACTTCTCTCTATGTATATCCCCTTACTCTTCTCTCTCCCCGCCCCTCCTCTCTCTCACTTGGGCGTAATTCTTAGTCTGACCATAATTTATGTTTTCCACCAGACTATACAATTTTTGAGGGTAGGGGCCAAGGGGCCAAGCCTGATTCTTTTGTTATCCCAATATGCATAGCAGATTACCTTGCTAGTCATAAAATCATAATAAATGTCTTTAAATGAATGGCTTATTTCTCATTGACTTGCTTTATTTAAGAAAAAGCAGTCATTTGCAGCCACTTTAAAGTGACAAATTATCTTAGCTATCTATCTTAGACCTGATCTCAACCACTCACCTATGTCCTTGACTAAGATGTAAAAAGGAATAGCTTAAGGATACAAATGTGTTTGAGTATAGGGAAACAATACACATTTAAATGATTTACCAACCATGGGTACATCACCTCTTTGTCCAGAAATTCATCAAGATTTTTAAGCTAATGGCCTTCATTCCCATTACTTCTTCAACTTTGTGATTTTCTTGAAATTATGATAAGGTTTTGTCATTTCTCTAGAGGCCCTCACTTAAAAGTGAAAATCTTTGAAGTATTTTAGAAATTTTCCTTAAAACTAATAACCACATTTCTTTATTAATATTGTTTATTAATTTATTTTTGCCAAAATAAATGACCAATTTTATTTAGAAGAGAAAGATGACTTTCTATTCTTGATGTGGAAAATAGAAAGAGACTAATGAGAATTTGGGAAAAAAGAGACATAGAATCATAGCATCTTGTAAGTAGTAAAAAAAAACTTAGAAATCATTTATTAAAACTGATAATTTTATAGATGAGGCAAATGAGGTCCAGGGTCTTATAATGAGTTGTTGGAAGATTTGAAACAAATCATTGTTTTTACTTATATTCCAGTACACTTCCTCCCAATCTTTTTCTATGTATACATGACTTTAAGAACAGCTGTTGTTTCCTATAATTATATGTTTTATTTTTACCAAAAAGTAATAAGAATAAATTGACCTCAGGTTATTTGGCATCAGAAAAATTTGGAAGTCTATCCTACAATTCTAATTAAAAGTTTAGTAGATATAGCATTCTCATCTTTGGAATAAGAAATGTGCTTCTTGGAGAGAAAAGTCCAAACACTGAGTTAACAAGTCTAATGGTTCTTTTGAAAATTCAAGTTTTAAAGTAGGGATGCCATCAAAAGCCTTAGAACTGAATTGTTTTGAGTCATTCTTGTAATGATGATAATTGCTGGCTAGAATTAGTCAATTCTACTTCAGGAGCAGGCACCAACATGAAATTCAAATGAAAGTGATTTATTAAGGGCATGCTATTAGTTAGATGCAAATAAGGGAAAGCAGGAAAGGGAAGGAAAGCAAACCAAGCAAGGATGGAATCTCAGTAAATAATCTATCAGAGAGCAGACTCTTTGCCTGAGCCTGCATGGGAACTCTGGAGCATAATACATTCACCTCAAGAAAGCTGAGCTCTCCTTTAACTGCACAGGACAGTCATTTTTATTTAAGAAAAAGCAGTCATTTGTAGCCACTGGGTTTTCAGAGGTTTTCAGAGGTTTCTAGTGGAGAGTCCTTCAACTCCCAGGCACTTCTCATTCTCTGCACATGAGGGTAACACTCCGGTATGTGAAGGGCAGTCTGGCAAAGGAGTCATAGATAGTGGTCATTGAAAATGTACTGAAAGGAGACAAAATACAGAAATTATTAATAAGAAATGTATCTGGGTAGAACATGAGTATTGTCCATGCCATCTTCTTGAAATGGAATAAGAAACAGGAAATCCCATCATAAATAACTATTCCCGAAGGTTTTACTAAGCTTCTTAATTTCTCCAAGGTGGCCAACTCAAATAGTAGGAAGAGACAAAAATTAAAGCTAGCAAGTGCTTAGTCTACCACTATTCGATTTAGATGTTAACTTATCACCTCCCCCCACCACACACACACAAAGTGACTTCCACTCACAGTTCAAGAGGTGCTGCATTGAGCTCATTTTCTAATTATGGCTTACATGCATAGAGCCCTTAATTTCAACTTAAACTCTGATTCATATATAAATGCATATACCTTATAAACTTGTGCAGCCTATAGTCAAGAAGCCTTGGACATGAAAGAAGGAAGGAGGAGCCTTTGGAGATCAACCAATCCCAAGAGAAGAAGTCCCAGGCAAGACAAGATTGTCCTATTAAAAATAACTTAGTCTTTGAATTAGTGAAGAAATCCATCATATTATTGGCAATTCAAATATTACTACCATTCGGTGTCCATCAGATTCTAAGCCCCATGAAGAGAATTGGAGCTATAACAAAAAATTGAAAACAGTGCATAAAAGCCATAAAATATTGGGATTCAAGATCATAAGTTGGTTGTTGATTTAAAAGAGCACCCTGCAGCTTTGGCAGCTTAAGGTCTCCAGTGTCTTAACTGAACATGGAGACAGCAGTGGCTATCTGGCATGACAATTTTAGGAGTGGGAGGAATTTGTTTGTGAGGACATGCAGGATTCTTTTGAGAGCTCTTAAAACCTGGAGGTTGTACTTCACGGTGAGCCTGAGGTCCTGCATAAGCAACTGGGGCAGACAAATCAGAAATATTTTCATTGCAACTCTTAATATGATTTCATTAATACCTACAAACTGTTGGGAACACAGGAAATTTTAAAACCATGGTCTCCTGTGCTTTGCTTTTTTTTAAATGCCATTTTATATTTCTATTGTTGTTTAATCATTTCCCTCCAATATTCCCTGGAGTCACTAGGCATAAATCTATGCTTACTCCTGATCACTTTTTCAACTCTCCTGGACACACAATGTGTGCCTTTTATTCTTCTGTGGTCATATACATTGCAAAGTCCTTTCTACATTCTTAGGGGGACAGGATTATATTGGATTTTTTAAAATGCTAACTGCTTACAAAAATGTAACCTGATAGTGTCAGTCTTTTATTTCAATGTTTCAACATTTCTCATCAGTACATTCTTGGAGATGTAGCCAATTATTACAATATCTAAGAGACCTAAACTCTTTAGTGAGTTAATCCATAACTTTATGTGACAATTATTAATTATCATTGAATATTGGCAACTTATTGTCTACTGATGACATATTAAATATGCCATATTCACACGAACTAATGGCAACAGATCTGGATATGTGTAGTATATGAGTAGGTATATATATATATATGGTTTAATTTAACCTAAAATATTTCATCATTTTTTGTTAAGCTTTCTCTGAGACCAAATATTTTGGACCCAAACACTCCGTTCATGAACATTTAAATTTTACAGATCAAATTTACAGTGGTAAGAGTCTCTGTACATGCATAGAAAGGCATTACAATTTTCTAAAATTATGCAGAGCAACTTCAAATAGTACAAGAGTTATATCTTTTTATTTGGAATGTAAATTATAATGATAAATAGTTTGACTGCTCTGGATATTATTTGTCTTCCTTTTCACTTTATTCCAAAATGCCATTTTTGTTCCAACATGTGGTTTCTTGTATAGAACCAGGTAAATCTATCCTGCAAAATTGAAAAATATCTTAGCAGCATTTCTCAACTATTTCTTTACTGAAAAAGAAAATTGATTTGTCCACACACATGAAAGCATAACTATGGGTTACTGATTTTTATTTTTCACACATTTTTTCTAAAGCTTTCAGATTCAGATTTTATGTGAATTGCTCTATATTTGTAAACCACACATTTTTGGCTTCGGTCACTCTATCAAATAGTTCCAGATCTTTGCTGAAGTCATCCGTGAATATAAGGCGTAACATTTTGCTAGCAAATGCACTTTATATCACAGTAACAAGCCTGAGCTTTTCTTTTGTGGAATGACCCTGAAATGGGTACAACTGGGAGCGATGAGGATCGATCAAGGTGAAGGAATACTATTTTATAAGGTGAAGCAGGCCATTTGCTCTGTCAACCCACTTTTTTGCTTCAGTGATAATGGGGCCTTTAAGAAACTCAAATGGTCTTTCACATAGCATACCTGATAAATTTCCATTTGTTACATCTACACACAGACACACTGGATTTTCTTCAGCTGTCTTTTCTTCCTACAGAAGTTTATGAAATTCAAATTCTTCACATTATACCTTAGAATCTTTCCCTTGCTGAAACTTTATGCATTTCTGGGTTTCAGTTCAACATAGGAAGGATTGTTATTTACAAATACAGAAGAGACAGCAGAGTAGACCCATCTACATGCTTTCATTGTTGTCAGTTTTATTTCTGTCTATTGGTGTCAATTTCCAGTCACCAACCATTTCTCCCTGCCATCCCTCAATAATATCATTGACTTAGTCTGTACTCCTAATATGCAATTGCTCTTTTTCTCTCTCAATGTTTGTGTTGTAATCACCTATAGTATTTATTTTACATATACTGTGTGCTGCTTTATTGTTCAACAAGCAGAACTAAATGCAGCTTGTGTTATTGTAGTCTTAAAATGCTTACTCCCTCCAGTAGCAAAATGTTGGTGACCCTGTCTTGCTAAGATAAGCCGCTACCAAAGCTAGCCAGGAAATTGTTCATGAAGTTTGCTGGAGTGTTAAAGCTCAAGTGAGCACAAATAAAAAGGCTAAATTAAATTGTCTTGTTATTATTATTTTTTTAGTCTGGAATCCTATATACTAATACTGGTTAATTTCAAGAGCTAAGGATTTAGAGTCTGAAAATCTTAGTTTAGAATCCTTGCTCTATCACTCTGTCAAACACTAAACCATTATCATATGAACTAATATAATATATAAATAATTATATATATACTAACTTATATACATATACAATATAATTAAATTATCTCAATTTCTACATTAAAAATAGTATATCAATAGTATATCATAATTGTGTATATATGTAAATGTATATATATATGCACACATATATCAGAAGTATTAAAGAGATTTAATTTTTGATTATTTGAGAAAATTAACTTGTACAATATCCATCAGAAAGTAGAAACGAAATAATAATTGGAAGAAAGTATGTATAAAGATGAGTTGCCCAATGGAGGAGCCACTAGTAGTATGTGACTATTTAATGTTAAATTTTAATTAACTCAATTGGAATAAATTTTAAAAATTCAGTTCCTCAATGTACCAGCCACATTTCAAGAGCTCAGTAGTTACATGTAGCTAGTAGCTATCTGATTTGACAGTGCAGAAAATTCTTTTAGACAGTGCTGTTATAAGGGAAATAACATAGCTTTTGTCATCAAACAGATCTGACTTCAAATCTTAGCTCCAGTACCACCAGGGGGTGATTTTGACAGGCGTTATTGTTTTTCATCTATTAGGCATAATACTGACCAGGAAGTTTGGGTTTAAATTGCTAGGTTCTCTATTTAACAAACCTTGTGTGATCATGGGGTAGCCACAAAATCATAAAATTGTGAGATAATCAAGACAAAACCATGGCCAATTAAAGAATATAGCACCAGGATTTCAAATAGTTTTAAATTTCTCCTTGGGACAAATCTTTGCTCAGTTTGGATGCTGTTCTTCTGCTCCATGTTCTTCTGCTTCCAGCCAGTTTCTTCCACTTGCCACAAAACTTGCCTTACATCGGAAAGGCCTTTGCCTCCCAGCTCCCAGTAGGAAATCCTCAAAGAATCCTTCTTTTTTCAGTGCTATCCTGTGACTGCACTAATCAGTGTGCAGAGGTAAAGTACAATGATACTGCAATGAACACACTTTAGTTGCTTTCTACTTTAGACCAATTTTAAGTTGCAGCTATCATTCAGACCATCTTTAGAAAATATTTTTCAAAAGAAGGCTAAGGAGCTAACCATGAATGCCCTTTACTCGAATCATGAGCCAGGAAGGGGACAAAACATGCAGTTATATGATGCATTTCTTGCAGGGGGTTGTGAGAACTCTTTGAAAGGGCATCGACAGAGCCCCATTCCAAATGCCTTCCTGATAGTAGAAATTTAATAAGTGATAATCGTGGGTTATCTTTCAGTTATTCCTCAGTAATTAGTAAGATACACATAGAAGCATGAATCCTTTATCTCTCTTCCTAGGTAGGGTGTGGCTTACATGCTGGAGTGCCTAGTAAGAAGTATTTATGGCCCAACTCTTCTTCTGGAAGGCCTTTATTCTAGCTACAACATTTCTTCAAAATCCTTTTGCAAATCCTCTTTGCCAATTAGCCAGCAGCTTAACTACCTGTACTCCTTCACCAATGTGCTATGTTTTAACAGCTTCAAATACTTTCCAACATTTTCTACATCTATTGTAATTTCACTGAACCTTAATTTCCCCCTTCATTTTTCAGGAGAGACTCACTTGTCTGCCACTATCCACCATGGTTGTATTTTGTTTACTGAATTCTTACCGTAGCTATTTCCTATGTCTATATCATGATTATTGGTGTGGTGTACTTCATTAATTTTTATAAACACTTTATTTCACATTTAAAGGTCTCTGAATTTCGAGTGTCTCTTAATTAATGGCATCTCACAATCACTGTTGGCTTGAAAAAAAATCCATGGTACAACACTGAAGTAATTTTTTAACTCACAGGAGCCAGATGGTTATAGAGAGGTTGGATGAGATGGATGGTGAATCAGTTTCTTTACTGGTTAAATAATAGCAAATAAAAAGTATATCCTATAATTAGTTTAAACATTTATGTATTAAACATTCATGATTTATCATTTTTTCCTATTTTCAGTGATTCTTTATTGAATATTTGCATACACCTGGTACTTGTAACTATGTGAAAAGATTATTTCATTAGGACTGAACACCCATAAAAGGATTTAAACACGTTCTGCAACTCTTCATGAATATTGCCAAATTGTTTTACAAACTTGTTTTATCAATTTGCAATTCCAAAGAAATCATTTGCATTGCCTAGAAAAGTAATTGAAATGACTTTAATCATTCCATAGTCAGAAAAACTTCATCGATGTGCCAAGTATTTGAGATTCAAAGCTCCTGCTATTTCTATTTTACATTGCTGGTTGCATGAAATAAAGAGAACTGTAGCTCTTCTAGAGGGCTCCTACTTTCAGTTAGTCATCAGTTAGTATACAACTGGAGAGAAACCTGATCTTATTCAATATTGATGGGAGAAGTCCTCCAATTGGACCTGCTTTCTGTTTTTCATATAATCTCCAAATGTCAACATTACACTAAAATTCAACATTGTTGGTGTATATAAACATAGAAATCGAGAGCAGAATTATTGAATCAGAAATTCTGTTAAAGATGCTGAAGATGGAGAAGCATTGGATTCCTCTAGGTTCTTGGCTATGATGCATAAATGAATTTATGACCATGCCAGTTTAGTTAGGTCAGTAAAAAGAATTTATTTGGGAAATGGGGGAAAAAACAGAGCTTGCTGAGAAATGGGAGAGAAAGATGAAAATACACACCAAGATTTGGTGCAGGTTCCTCTAGGCAGAGAAAGCGAGCTCTGCCTAGTGTGATTACCTTTTAAACTGTTAATTATTCCACACCCTTGCTAATGATAAGGGGATGGGCCCCAGTGGTTATTGGTTACCCCACCTATAGTGGGGCCCAATAGTGGGCCAAGGGGAGGTCCTGGAACGAGAAACTGGGACCTCAAGGTTAAACTCAAGGTCCCAGTGAGGTCTTGCAGCCATGATGTCTGCTGGCCATGCGGTCTGCCGGTCATGTTGTGGCTTGTCCTCTCCTCCATTTACTGTAGTAACCTGCCTCAATACTAATACATTCTCCAGATTGAATCCTTGCCATATAAAGTGTAATCAGTGGGAATCAACTGGGAGCTTGTTAAAAATGTAGACTCTCAGGCACTACTCTAGACCCACTGAATTAGAAACTGCATTTTAAGATTCTGCTATGATTTGTATGCACATTAGCAGTTGAGAGTCACTGATATACGTGATTATGAAGTCAGGGTTGAGAAGCACTGGTCTTAGCTCTTAAATGTATAGCAATTGCTATCATTTCTGCAGGTGACAGTCACAATGAAGTTTAGAAAGAGGAATCCCTATTCTCTTTCTTGAACCTGTGCTTTATATATATATATAATTCTTTAAAATTTATTGTCCTGTGTGGTATGTTTTGACATTGTTAAACTTTCTGCTTCAGTTAATACTTTTTAAATCTAAGTTAGCCTCCTCTACTATTCTAAATAGATTAGTTTTCTTTTATTAATGGCATGGCAAAATGTCAATAAATCATTTTCCATATAGACCACTTGGGAATGTCTAGTCATTTATACAGATTTTTGATTTTTTTAAAAAAATTTTTATGGGAACTGTAGCAATTTGATATTGTTTGTGAATTCCAAAAATAGATACTGGATTATGCTTGTAAACTGGTCTATTCCTCTGGGCATGATTAAATTATGATTAGGGCTTTGATTGGGCCACGTGAGTAGGACGTTGAGTCCCCGACCATTGGTGGGTGGGGAATCACAGATAAAAGATATGGCAAAGGGCAGAGTTGGAGTTTTGTTGCTGGAGTTTTAATGCTGGAGCCCGGGGAAGTAAGCACACAGAGGAGTTTGGTCATGAGGAAGGAGAGAAGGCCCCAGGAAAAGAGACGAACCATTTGCTTGATAGTCTACACCTGGCCTTGTGGAGAGACGCAAGCCTGAGCTTGGGAAGAGGCAAGCCCTGGGAAGAGAGGAACCCAGGAAGCCTGAACCCTGGCAGACTTTGGCAGCCGTCTTGCTCCAAAACGTGGCCATAGACTTTGGTGAGAGAAGTAACTTATGCTTTATGGCCTGGTAACTGTGGACTTCTACCCCAAATAAATACCCTTTAATAAAGACCAACAGATTTCTGGTATTTTGCATCAGCACCCCTTTGGCTGATTAATACAGGGACTAGGTGGCAAAATTCATGAAGCGAATGTTTATTATGGTTTTCAAGTGTTTATGTACCACATAGATAATCCTCAGAGAAAAATAACCCAAGCATGATCACTAAGGAATAATGTGCTAAAAATCTGTTCATTCATTCAACAAATATTTAATAGTATCTAAAATTTGTCATTTCTAAATGCTAGTAATTTCACAGTGAACAAGAAGGAAATATGTCATAGTTCTCAGAAAACTTACACAGAGGACACATGACAGTCAAGGAAAAGTTTTGTATATCATTTTAATATATGACTTAGTTATTATGATATTCTTATTTAGCAATGTTTGATCATGTTAAATTCAAGATCAAATAAGTGAACTGATGAAGGGGCTGTAGCTCAAGCAGTTGGGTGACCACCTACCACATGGCAGGTCCCGGGTTCAGTTCCCAGTGCCTCCTAAAGAAGACGAGCATGACAGTGAGCTGACACAAGGGGCTGGAGCAGCAAGCTGATGCAACAAGATGATGTAATGAGATGTCGCAATGAAAAGACACAATGAGGAAACATAATGAGACACAGCAAGCAAGAGTGGAGGTGGCTGAAGCCATTGGACATTTCCTTACCACATGGGAGGTCCTGGGTTTGGTTCCTGGTGCCTCCTAAAAAGAAGACATAGAGAGTAGACGGTGATTACAAACAATGAGGGGTGGGAGGGAGAAATAAATAA
>JAQZBX010067714.1:0-15879 GCA_029593785.1 Cabassous unicinctus
TGGGAGACACTGGGGAACTTAGTGTTTACCATAGGTCCTGAGGGGAGGGGGAGGGAAGAATAGAATTAATGAAACATATGGCATATTTAGAGGTTTAGAAATGTTCTGCATAATCTTGCAATAAGTAATACTGGTCATTTTAAGTTTTGTCTAAATGCATTAAAATGTACAGTCAAAAATGTCAGCCATAATATAGGCCATTGGCCATGGTTAGTAACAAAACTTCAATATTTGTATATCAATTGTAACAAATGTGACATCTCCATGTAAAATGTTATTAATAGGACACAGGAGAAAAAGGGGAGGCATTGGGTATATGGGAATCCCTTATAATTTCTATGTGAATTTTCTGTAACCTAAAGCTGCTTTGAAGAGAAAATAAAGAAAAAAAAAGACACTTGGGGAATATATGGAAGAAAATGTCACTGTACATACCAGAGAGATCTTACAGTGATGAAAGACACAATATGTAAACTTTTAAAAATTATTTCAAATAGTTTTTGTATTTTATTTATTTTTTAAAACATTATTATTTCATTATTTCATTTTCTTATTAATTTCATTTGGATATTTTGTTGGCTTCATTTTTGGAGAGGTTTGGGATCACAGAAGGGTCAAAACTGTGGCAGGGAGGATCACTGGTGCAGGTTTTCAGTGATGGGGGATACCTGGGGTGGGGTTCACCTGGGGCATGCCTCTAAGGTATATGAATATGTTCAAGTGTTCATGGGGCATTGTCTCAGTGGGTACAGACCCAAACGATAACAAAAAGAGTATTGAATTCCCATCCTGGTGAGTTCTGCTAAATTCCTTAATAGGACAGCAAGAATCCCCCAAGTACAAGGGCAGTGCTGAGTGAAGGAAGACAGACCATAATGCCTGGCCCTTGATATTGATGATTGTACTTACAAACCTATTCTTGTGAAATTGAAACTTAGCCTAGTATTATACATTGCCTAAGTGTACCCTCCAGAAAGTCTATTTGTTGCTTGAATGTGGTGTCTCTGTAAGCCAAGCTCAGTATATAATTGCACTACATTCCCACCAGCATGGGACATGACTCCCAGGGGAAAACTTCCCTGCTCATTGAGGGATTATTACCAAGTGCCTACTAGCAATGCATCTGGAAAAAGACATTGACCAAAAGGGAGAAATTTTAAGCACAAATGAATTTTATGGCTAAGAGGTTCAATGTGAGTTTGGAGATCATCTCATAGGTTACTGTTATGTGCAACTCAGCAAGAGCTCATTGTTTGCCACAGTAAACAGTGCCTAAAATAGCAAGGCTCCTGAGGGCTCTAGAGACATCCAGACCCTATAAGCAGGGGAAACAGCTCAGGAATTTGGCACCCTGTCAGTGGGCTTTACTTTGGAATTTATGCTCTCCATTGTAACAGAGTTAAACTCATTTATATTTTCACTACTCATGGGTCTTCTGCCCCTTTTTATTTAAACCAATCATTAGCATTATCCTTTTAAAATATATGACACAGAGACTTAAATCTCTGGTCTATCCATGTGCCAGTAGAGCCCTGAATCTCAGCAGAGTTGCAAAACCTAATCTCCAGTTCATTGGACTCAGCCAGGACAACTAACAAGTAGATGATAATGGACAACATGCATCCCAAGGAACAGAGAGTGTCTGCAACTGCAAGTAAGATCAATTTGCCTTATGGTATCTAAGTCCCTTCTCATTTAGAAACAGAGTGGGCATAACCATCCTCAAATCCTTAGATTGGTGAATGAACAATGGAGTAAAGTAGACTTAATATTATTCTATTATAGACTTATTACTATTCTAGCAATGGAAGAATTTTTATCACTGATATAAAGACAATGATCACCAGAGGTTCAGAGGGGAAGGAGAGGAAAGAATAGGTGTAAAATGGGGGCTTTCTTTGGGACATTGGCATTGTCCAGCATGACATTGCAATGACAGATCAGGTCTTTATATATTTTGTCATAATCTACAAAGTTGTGCAGGACATAGTGTAAACTGTAGTGTAAACTACAGTCCAGAGTTAGTAGCAATGCTTCAATATGTGTTCATCAATTGTAAGAAATGTACCACACTACTGAAGAATGTTGTTAATGTGGGAAATTGTGGGAGGGGGTGGGAGTGGGGCATAAGGGTATCCCCTACATTTTTTATGTAACACTTATATAATCTAAATTTTCTTTAAAAAAAATAATGGAAAAAAGAATAAAAAATGTATGTGAAGAAAATCAAGTGAAGGAATTGTTTATAGTTCAAAAGTCCCCAATAAAAGTAGTCATTTTTACATTGTGAAAATACAGAGATTGAGTGTGTCTTTCAAAAGCATCATATGAAAGTCTGATTACTGCCAAAATAACATGAATAATATGAAATGTAACTTCACAGAAAGTCAATGCAGGAGAGAAAATCCATCTTAGAATTAGAGGAGACAATCAACAAAGTTTATGAAAACAAGAGCTATACACAACAAATGTATGACTCCTACAGGAAAAGAACCAAAGACCTGGAGAAAAAAAATGGAAAACACCATTTCCTTCCATCACAGTGGTTTAGTTCCCATGAGAAGAGTCCTCCAGAAAGTTGTTTGGTAGTCTCATTAACAGAGGAGAAGCTGAAAGATGTATGGAAAGAAAATAGTCACAGAAGGTAAAAAGGGGCAGAATTAGAGTTTGCAATTCAGTATTTTCCAAATGGCCCCTGTGTGCCTACTACCACATTCAGTCCAGGTCAACACTCCAAGAGGTTTGGGACACCCTCAGGATCATCAGGTCCCAGGGCAGTAAGAGAGTTCAGCTCTGAGGCTCAACATCCTCAAGTAAAGTGCAGGTTTGAGTCAGGTTTACCACTAAACCCTGAATATCTATGAGTATAGCAGAATATTTGATGTATTTCATCTATTAAAATAATACTGACTGGTGATTTTTCAGTTGAATTTATGAATTGATGCTCATTTTACACACTGAAATGTTATATATTAGCATATAACATATATTATAAAATATATAAATGTTATATATATTCCCAAGGTAATGTTTCCAGAATATGGTTTAAATATAATTCTCATGAATGCTTCATTTTCACTTCAGTGGACCACCTAGAGATAAATCTTGGAAGGATGGTATTTTAATTTAATTGATTGGCCCACTATTACTTAAACCATACTTGAAGGTTGACATGATCAGGGGAAAACCTTGAAATATTAAAGAGCACTTCTATATGACCTGAGATGCGATATGACATATGTAATATTTACCTCAATAGGTAAAATAATTTACCTCAATAAGTGATAATTTGTGTTTCAGATCTTTCTGTTATTTTAAAAACTAATTAACCAAGTGCATTTAAGCAGTGCCATGCTTTAACCCACCCCTCATACTTAAGTGTTTCTGGGTATAATCATGGCAAAGTTTGTAATAGAAGAGTTGTGTGCTCATTTCCCTGGTAAGCATACATCTCCCTGGCTGTGAACTTCTTTCTGTGTTCTGGAAGCCTGATCCTCTATACAGAAAACACAGAAATCCCCCTTACCTAGAAGCACTTCCCACTTTTGTATATTGTCAGAAAATGTGAGAGATTGTCACAAAAGGTGAGGGATTGTCACAAAAGGTGAGTGAGCATCTCATTAAATATATACTGTATATAGAGATGTTGTTCATCTGAGGTCTGTCAAAGTCAAAATGGGATATGAGCAAAGCTCTGACATAAATGAAAATATTGTAGATTGTATTTTAAATCTTTGTGAGCCAATAAGAAAGGAACAAAATTCCTGTGCAAAACTGCATAGGCACAGTGCAGATTAAGCAGAAATGGCCTTCAAAGAGATCTTTTGAATATGTTATTTTACAGTTAAACTTATTTTATAAGAGGATGAACATTATAAGTAACATTAGTGAGTTGTGCGTTTTTGTGTTCAACTCTCTATTTGTGTCTATTTGTTCAGTGTGTATTTTCATACATAAGTAGGGTAATATTATATTACTTAATATTTCACTCTTTTGTCACAACTATCAATTCTCCCACATTTTTCTCAAAATGAAGGTCCTGGCAGTAGTGCAGGGCAGATCAAAGAACTTAGGAAAAACCTTTTTTCTTCTCCCAATAGTTTCTTAGAAAATAAATAGAAACTTTTTTTGTTTTTATGAAAGACATAAATATCAATATACAAGAAGAATAGCACACACCAAACATAATAAATTTGAATAGACCTGCCCAGAGACACCTTCTATTAAAGTGACAAATATTAGAGATAAAGAGAAAAGTCTGAAAGTTGCAAGAGAAAAGCAAAACATTACATAAAGTAATCTGGATAAGATTAAGTTTGACCAACTCATCAGAAACCATGGAGGCCAGAAGAAAGTTTCATGATGTAGTTAAGGAACTAAAAGAGGGGAACAGCCCACCATGAATTCTGTACTTCAAAATTTAGGATGAATTCAAAGTCTTCACAGTCAAACAAAAACTGATAGAATACATGAGCAAAAAATCAGAATTGCAAGACAATTTCAAAATGGGTGGTGAGCCTGAGTGCCAATAAAATATTATTTATTAAAAAGATACATTTATTTATGTACTGCATAGTTTTCTTTGTCCTTCATATTTTTTTTTTTAGCTTGCTAGTACTAAAAGAGGAAAACAGGTTGTATTTATCAGGAAAAACAGATAACTAAAACTATGTTCAATTTCTGTTTCTGTTTGTTTTATTTATGTAATCATCGTTTACAGAATCAGAAAGCATTTTGACTTTTGATTTTTCCTCACTCACTGTGTTTCAATTTCTTCCACTATGAGTACTACAGTCACATGGCTAAGAGTCAACTGATTCAATTTAGTTTCATCTAAATAGACTCGTTGAAGTTCCTATGCGCAAATGAACCCACAGTTTGTCTGTTCAGAACATCTGCAATGTTCCTATATATAAATGGGTTCACACATACAAGACCTGGGTTTGGGACTTGAATATGCCTTTAGTGGGGCACATGATTCAATCCCCAATAGATACATCGATGGAAAATACAATATACATACATACATACGTACATACATATATACTTGCATACACATACATAGAAAGTATCATGCTAGGAAAGAAGGAAGAAACTATCAGATTCCACCAACTTTCATTCACATTTGGGAACTGACACCTTAAAAATCTGATTATTCCAAACAACTTACATAAAAATTCATAACCTCTCCATCTGACTTATAATGTGAAGCTAATAGTCCAAACACCACTTACCTACAGAGGCATCCACAACTCTCTAATTAAAGTCTAAATATTGAATGCATTTTCTCTGGATGCAGCAGGTTGGAACAATAATCACTGTCTGATCCACAGGAAGTAATCTGGCATAGCAAGTTTGCCATATGGAAGGTGTAAAAAAATGCTAGTTCTCAGAACCCATCATGTTATTCCCAGGGAGAATTTGAAATAAAAGCATGGAAAGCAAGCTGGGGTGTGTGAGTTGCTACCAGATGATCAGTGCTTTGAACACTTCTTTCTTATACTGAGGAGGCTGAACAATGAGTGGCAGTTTATTGCAGCGGTTAAGATTCTAAGCTCTGGAATCAGAATGTATTGATTTGAAAACTGGTTCTGCCACTTACCAACCTGATAACTCTGGGGAAATTAATTACTTGACTTCTATGTAACTCTGTTTCTCCATCTGTACAATGGAGAAATGAAAATTATTGCTTCATAAAGACATTGTTTGGATAAAATGAAAAAAAAAATTTGTGAAAATTTCACCATGTTCTCATGCTCAAAAATGGCTGAAGCTTTTATATCTGTTTTTATTATATTTCATGTAACAGAATCCCAATAATTGAGATATGTATTCACTGCAGTCTGAAAAAACCTAAATTCCACATTGTACTGCAGAAAAACTCAGGAAGAATAGAGATTATGTATATTCTACATAAACCTTCCCCATACATTTTACCTCATTTATTCTGGCTAAGTCTTCTAATGCATATCTTTTTTTAAAATAATTTTTATAAAATATGCTTAGATTACAAATATGTTACACAAAAAATATAGGGATTCCCATATGTCCCACTCTCCACACCTCCCACACCCTCGCACATAAACATCCTTCATTAGTGTGACACATTCATTATGATTGATAAACACATCCTGGGGCTTTGCCACTGAGCATTGACCAGTGTTCATATTGTAGTCTACACTCTCTCCCACACAGTTATGCATGTTTTGTGATGATATAAAATGGCTTATATCTGTCATTGTAATGTCATTCAGGATGATTCCCAAGTCCCAAAAGATCCCATGTATTACAACTGTATTTCCCTCTCCCTGGCCCCAGAGCCTTTAGCAGTCACTACCTCCACATCAGTTTTGTAATTTCTTTCATTGCTAGAATCACAATGTATCTATAGTAGAATGTTAGTAAATCCACTCTAGTCCATAGTTCATTCCACAATCCTGAGGTTCCTGGGATGGTGATGTCCACTCCACCTCTAATTGAGAGGAGGCTTTGAAACCATACAGCCAATGGATGGGACTCTCTTGCTTGCAGTTGCCATCTCTAGCATATCCTTGGTATATGAGTTGTCAATCCTCACCTCCTTGTTAGTTGTCCTGGGTGAGTCCAATGAACTTGAGTATAGGTTTTGCAACTCCACTGAGGTTCCAAGCCCAGCTAGGACACAGACATCTCAAAGACTCCAGTCTCTTGGATGTACACCTACAAACTCCAGCACCAAGTATAGGTTTAAATAGAAGGGACATATGAGCCATGTTTAGGGAAGCCATAATTGAGTCCAAATCTATCACTCACATGAGCATAAAGTCCAATGTAGGGCCCACTGGCAAGGCACCAAACTCTGGAGCTATCTTCCCTGACCATAGGACCGGGGTGTCTCCAGAGCCCTCAGGAGCCCCACTGTTTGAGGGAGTATCAACTTTGGCAGTCTATGAGACCCTGCTGAGATGTGCATAAGCGTTACCTATGGGATGAATTCCCAACTCACTTTGAAGTCTCTTAGCCATATAAATTCACTTGTTTTTGCCTTTTCCCCTTTTTACTCGAGGTCTTTTTCCAGTAGCATTGCTGGTTGGTGCTTGGTAGTAATCCCTCAGTGCCAGGGAGGCTCATCCCTGGGAGTCATGTCCCATGCTGGGAGGAAGGTAACACATTTATATGCTGGGTTTGGCTTAGAGAAAGGCCACATTTGAGCAACAAGGAGGCTCTCAGGAGGCAATTCTTAGGCACCCCACAACACTAGGGTAAGTTTCAATTTCAAAAGCAAAGGCTCATAAGCATAGTCATCAAAATCAAGGGCCCATAAATGGATCATCCTCCTTCACCACTCATTGCCCATGTACTTGGAGGACTGTTAGAGAATGTGGCAGAGATCTCTAGGATGGGAATTCAGTATTTTCAAGTTTACTGCATAAGTCTCCACCCACTGTGGCAATGCCTCATGAACATTTGAACATATTTATATACCTTATATTTATACACAGGTGAATTTCCTCTCATGTATTCCCCATCACTGACACCCCACACCAATGATCCTCCCCTGCCCCAGTTGTAATCCTTCTGTGATCCAAAGCTTCTTCAAAAATGAAGCCATTAAAATAATGAAATACAAATAATAGGAAAGTGAAATAATGATACCTTTAAATATAAGAAATAAAATACATAAAATTTTTAAAAAACTAAAAATAAAGTAAAATTAAAAGATAGAGATATTAAAAAATAATGAAAAACATTAAAAAATTTTTTGACATTTTGCCTTTCCTCACTGTAATATCTGATGTCCTGTATGTACAGTAGCATTTTCTTCCATTTATTGCCCAGTGTCTTACATTTTTTTCATTTTGCTTTCAAAGAATTTTTAGGTTAAAGTAAAGTCACATAAAGAATACAGAGGATTCCCATATATCCAACATCCTCCACCTTTTCCTGTTCCTGTATTAATACCATTTTATATGTGGATGGTACATTTGTTACAACTGATATACAATAGGGAAACATGGCTACTAACCATGGTCAATGGTTTATACTATGGTTTACATTTTGGATCATACACTTTTATAAATTTTGCTGAAATTTAACATAGCCTGTATCTATCATTGCAAGATCACGTAGAACACTTCCATTGCCCACTAAATATCTCCTGTTTGACCTATTCTATTCCTCCCTCCCACTACCCTTGGAGCCCATGGGGATCCCCTGGCTTCACTCCTTAGATGACAGGATTCATAGTTACTTGCAACAACACTAAGGTCTTAACACACTGGTTTATCCTCTCCTATTAGGAACTGCCCATGCTTTTAAGAGACTCCCACCCCTCTGTTTGTGAACAAATTGGCCCTTCTGAAGATGGGAGTTCATCTCCTTCTGCTCATTATGTGGGTCTCCACCCACTGATACAATATATTATGACAAAACAATCACTCACATACTCCCTAGAAGCCTGCTCCTGGTATGCCCTGTCCTGAATGTCCCCCATCAAACACCCTAAACCAGTAACCCTTCCTTGTTATATTGCCATAAGATCATTCTCAGCTTTGTACTTTCAACCATATATCCACCAATCCCCAGTGTTCACGTTCTCCATCTCCCAACCCACCCCCCAGTTCCCTGGACCTTCCAACCCACCCTCTCCAATCTACCCACCTGTCAAACCTCCACCACCCAACCCAATAATATCACTACCTTCCTGTCATAGCCATTCAATGCATAACTACACACTTTCACCTTACTATAGATTATGTCTGTATGGTCGTTGGCTCACAAACTTCTTTGCCCTTTCTATTTAATACATATCTTCTAACAAAATTCAATGTACTAAAAGGTTAGGTAACAGAATTTTCATTTCATAATGAGCAACCAAATAAGAAGCTTGTGATTTCAGTAGTCCATTCCCATGAACCCCTCAATGTCATCCATGAGGGTTGGAATCAACTTATTCCAAACTCTCATTAATATTGTTATGTTAACTGCCTCACATGAACTAGAATGTTCTTAATGTCATCTAGAATAATGAATTCTTTACACAAGGTTTTCAATTGATTTTTCCCAGTCCATCTAAGGAATCGCTATCAATATCAGTATATAACTTTCCAAAATATATTTCTTAAACATATTTCAACTTGAAAGTTGAAAATACTCCATGATCTATGGGCCACAGAATGGATGTTGTGTTAGCAGGCATGAAAACATTTATCTCATTGTACATCTCCATCAGGGCTCTTGGGTGACCAGGTACATTGTCAATGAGCACCTATATTTTTTAAAAATCCTTTTTTCTGAGAAGTAGCTCTCAATAGTGGGCTTAAAATAGTCATTAAAAACATTGTAAAGAGATATTTTGTCACCCAGTCTCTGTTTTTCAATTTAGAAAGCACAAGCAGAGTAAGGTTAGCATAATTCTTAAGGGCTCTAAGATTTTCAGATTGGATTCAATTTAAAGTCACCAGCCGCTTTAACCTTAAAAAGAGAGTCAGCCTGTTCTTTGATGCTTTGAAGCAAGTCATTGGCTTTCCCTCTCTAACCATGAAAAAAATCTCTTCATCTACATTTTAAATCTGTTGTTTAGTGTAGCCACCTTCATCGATGACCTGAACTTGGTCTTGCTGCAGCTTCTACATCAGCACTTACTGCTTCCCCTTGCACTTTTATATTATGCAGCTGGATTCTTTAAATCTAATGAACTAATCTCTGCTAGCTTCAAACCTTCTACATCTTCTTCACTTCTCTCAGGCTTCATAGAACTGAAGAAAGTTAGTGACTTGCTCTTCATTAGGACTTGGCTTAAGGAAATGTGGCTATTTCATTTTTAATCTTCTATCCAGACCATTAAAACTTTTTCCATATCAACAATAAGGCTGTTTCTATTTCTTATCATTCATGTGTTCACTGGAGCAGTACTTATAATTTCCTTCGAAACCTTTTCATTTTCATTCATAACTTGCCTGTTTCTCACAGGACATTTAGCTTGTGGTCTATCTTGGTTAAGCCAATTTTTCAATTAAATTCACCATCTTATATGGGCAGAGTGTTTGGTTTCCCAAAACAATTGCAATAATAACATCAAAGATTATATATCACAGGTCACCTTAACACGTAGAATAAAAGTGGAAAAGTCAAAATATTTGAGAAATACCAATATGTGATAAATGGGCATGATGTGAGCACATATTATTAGAAAAGTGGCACCCATAGACTACCTCCATGCATGTTTGCCACAAATCTTCAATTTTTAAAAAGAAGTACAGTATCTTTGAAGTCCGATAGGATGAAGTGCTTTAATACATGGTATTCCTTTATTGGCAAAGCTATTTTATCTTTTTAGTAATTCTAAATTATATTTTTAAATTAGGATGTATATAGATTCATTGATGCTCTTGCTTTCCTTTCATTATAGTTGCAGTCCATAAAGATAAATGATTACTAACAAAAATTTAATAAATACCTATCATAAGTTGGTTACACAATTTTCAGAGTGAAGTGGCCAGGTAAAAGTACAAAGGTTTTACTGAAAGTGAAAATCATACATGATGATGCAGTTTAAAGATAAAACTTAAAAGGTAATATTCATTTTTTCTTCTTTACGGAGAGAGAGACAGATCATTTTTATCTGCTAATACTCATATCTATAATTTTTCCACTCAAAGTAGAAAATTTTTGTATTTGCCATGATGTTTAAACTATGGACACATACTGGATTCTTAATATAATTGACAGATAGTCAATATCAACCATTTATTCATTCAATAAACATTCATTGAATATACTGGGATTTCAGGATTCTATCTCCACTCAATAGCAAAACATTACATAAATTTGAGAACATTTTTCATATATAACATTGCTTCTAAGTTCCTTCCAAACCTTTTTTTTTAAATATGTGAATCAGTAGCTATGCTCTGTATAACTCAATACCAACATTACAGCTCACTGATATGGAAGAATTGAATAGGAAAACTCCCCAAATTAGAGTCTAGAATCTAGTTTAACAGGGGACTGTGTAGGGGTAGAGAACATGGAGTTAAGTCTCAAAATGACCAAGATTTTATTTTGGACAGTGAGGAAATTTTGGTAATGAATGGTGGTGATTGGCACACTGCATTGGGAATGTAATTAATGACACTAATTTGTAAATTTGAATGTTGTTAAAAGGGAAATTGTGAGTTGTATTTATGGTACCAGAAAAAAAAAATTAAGGAGCCAGAAGTGCAGGGACAGAAGTCCTAACTGGACCTATTTTTTTCACTTAAGACTAACCAAGCATCAATATCCTTGCCCTGGGCATCATTTAAACGGGGTGGCATTCAGTCTTTCTTCTTTATCTGCATATTTGTCAATGATGTCATTAATGAGGCTGAGGAAATGTCCTTCCATTTCTTAGTTTTTAAGAAGTTCAACCAGAAATAGCTTTTGGTTACGCCTTTGAACATGATAGTATATTTTCACTTCTGGCTTAGTCTATTAATGTGATTTTTATGTTCATTTATTTACTTATCTTAAAACAACCAAGATTTTGAGGGTTAAATGCCACAGGTTGTGATGTATTATCTAGTAATATATTACAAAATTAGATTTGATAAAATTATCTTAAGAATTTTGCTGCATTATTCCTGTAGTGTATTGTCCTGAAGAGAGATGAGGTAGAGCCAGTTCCTGGATCAGGTTCTGGTTACTGAGTAGAAAGCAGAGGTGGGAGAATCACTGACTTCGTGTCCAGGGCTACCATTTCTTGTTGGCTGCAGGCCATAAAAGGCATATACAAACTTAAAAATGTCTGGAATGGGTCTAAGAGCCACACTGCAAATCCTGTTGTATAATAAAAATAAAATAGACTTAAAATTGAAAATAAACTATATTGATGAAACAATATGAATAAATACATAACCTTCAAAATGTGTAGTTTTAGGAATCATTTTGGTAATCACATATATAATTTTATATTATTATTTAATGTTTTACTTAATGCATATCATTTCTTGAAAACATTTTCTAACCACTAGGATAACTTATATTCCTTTTAATTTTTCACATTTATTTTATTTTTACAGGATCAATAAATATTTGTTATATATAAATGAATGCATTCTGATCCATCTGAAAACTTAATGTATGTCAGAACTCTTCAGAAGGCACATATATCTCTTACACATTTTCCTGTATCTTCCATTCTTTTTCTGTGATTCAAATACTTACTTCATTGAAATGAAAGAATGACAACAGTATAAATATATAAATCAATGCATAGAATACAGAGACTACCATAAAGCTCCACAAACAAATAAAGGGAATCACCATGCTGTTGTTTATAAAGGCAAACAACATCAAAGCCAAGAGAAATCATTAAGGCAGCCAGTTGATAATAAAATAAAATTAAAAACTATCATAAATAGTTTTAAAGTAGCACTATATGTATGTATATGTAAAACTAAAGATATGTATGTCCATTCCACAGATTTACATCAGAAAATCATGAGGCAACCTGGAAGGTAAAGATAATATTTCTACCTATGTGAACACTAGGACAGGTAGGGAGATTTAATGACTGGTGTTTGCTTTTGTTTCTTTCTATTAAAAAAATAGGGATCATATTTTCTTAACAGAGATATTGTTTACAGTAGCAAAATTGATTCAAACAGAGATAAGAAATATATAACATACAGAAATTTATTGTAGGGATAAAATAGCCAATGAACAATTTCCAAAAGGGCCTAACATGTGCAGTTTGAAATTGAATTCCTCTATAATTATAATTCATTTACCCATAAGATCCCTGGAAGATCCAATAAAAGTTTCTTGAGGAAAATAAAAGGGGTCATATGGAGAAGGATATCACACACATACAGGAGACCAGAGCTCAGGGCAGGAAAGAGTCAAAAGTGCTTGCGCATAAAGTAAAACAGAGGAGAACCTGCTGTAAAGACTGTAACAGGGTAACAGGGTAAGGCAGCCATAGATCAGGGAGATAATTTGACATCAGGCCATAGGACATCACAAAGACACTCCCCAAGTCAAGTGAGAAGTTAAGTTCTCCCATCTTTGAACAGCAGACACCCCTGCTCCCGGCCGGGAATCCCTACTTCGCTGACTTTCTTCCAGGGCCAGGAGCATCAGCGCCAGCGCCCAGGATGCACTCACATTGCACCTGCCCATGGTGAGATCCAGGACATCAAAGAGGTCAAGCTGCTAGTGCAGCGAGGATGGAAGTTTGGCAGCCCCTTTGCCCTCCTATCTTGAGACTTGCTTTGTCCTTTGCCATTCGGCATCCCGTGGAGCGATAAAACCTGGCACCGGTAATCCAGACCCTTGCCTGTGACACCTCGAGCCTTCACACTGCCTCCTGGTGCTGTGGAAAGGATGGTGCCCCTGACTAACCTGCACACAGATTCTTAAACCCCTACTCTCAGGTGCTGGTTTGCCCTCACAGGAGAACATGTTTCTTAATACATACTAGGTCCTCCTTAATCCTCCGTGAGGAAAGCTGAGAAAGAGGTAGAGATTAATGTTACAAATGTAAATCCCCTCTGCTTCTGCCACTCTGACAGGTTGGCATAAGTGGAAGGTAGGGACCTGGCACATTATAGAAACCCATGTGTTCAGTCACAATCCACACAGTGATGGTGGCCGAGGGTCTCTTCACAAACCTCTTCTGGATGGAGACACATATATCTAAATTCCCACGGAAAAACTGCCTCAGGGATCCCAACAATCCAGCAGGTCCCACAGGGCCTTGGCATCATTCAGATGCCTGCTTGAGGAATTCTCTACTCCATAATTTCCTTAATTCCCTCTTTTACCTAAGCCAGAAAGTAGCAGATGCCTTGAATCTCTACTTCAACCCCACTGTTTTTAAATCTAATGAATATGTCTTTTAAAAATAGTCTTCAATCCCATTTATTCTCTGCTGGCAATAACTTTGCCTCCCTATCAGTATTATGACCATACTGTCCAGCTGATGTCTTCCATACTCCCTTTTTTTAAATTAAATAAGATGAAGGTTTACAGAAAAACCATGCATAAAATACAGAGTTTCTCTTTACCATTCTATTATTAACACCATGGACTGATTGATTAAATCAGTACATTTATTAAAATGATGAAAGAACATTTTTTAAATAATTGTGCTAGTAATCCTAGTCCATATTTTACATAAGGTTTACTGCCAGGGTTGTAGAGTCCTATAGATTTTTTTTTTTTTATTTTAGTAACATATATACAACCTGAAATTTCTCCCTTTAACCACATTCGAATTTATAACTCAGTGTTGTTCATTACATTCACAATGTTGTGCTACCATCAGCAACATCCACTACCAAAACTTTCCCATCAACTTATATAGAAACTCTTTACAATTAAACATTAATTCCCCCTTCCCTACTTCCACCTCTTTACCAGAAAACCTATATTCTAAATTCTGACTCTATGAGTTTACTTATTCTAATTATGTCTTATCAATGAAATATAACAAGATTTCCCCATTTGAGCCTGACTTTTATATTCAACTTGATGTCTTCAAAGTTCATCCATGTTGTTACATGGATAAGAACTTCATTTATTTTTATGGATGAATAATATTCCATAGTACATGTATTCCACATTGTGTTTTCCATTGATCAGTGGATGGACACACACTTTACTACCATCTTTTGGGATTTGTGAATAATGCCACATTGTACATTGGTGTAAAAATATGTTTGAGTACCTGGTGTCAATTCTTTTGCATATAAACCTAAAAGTAGAATAACTGGGTCATATGGTAATTCTGTACTTAACTATCTGAGGAGCCACCAAACTGTCTTCCACAACAACTTTACCATTTTCCATCCACACCAGCAAAGAATGAGTCTTTATTTCTCCACATCCTCTCCAATACTTGTAGTTTTACATTTTTTAATAATATCTATTCTAGTGGGTGTGAAATTTATTTCATTATGGTTTTCATTTCCTTTCCCTAATGGTTAATGATGCTGTTCTTCTTTTCTTTCTTTCTTTCTTTTTTGTCATTAATATATATTCTTTGGAGGTATGTCTAGTAAAGACTTTTGCCCATTTTAATCTGCGTTGTCTTTTTGTTGTTAAATTGTAGGATTTCTTTATATATTCTGGATGTGAAACCCTTATGAGATATGCAGTTTACAAGCATTTTTCACCACTTTGTAGGTTGTTATTTTACTTTCATTTTGAACTCCTTTGATGCACAAAAGTTTTTAATTTTGATGAGATACAAATTATCTAGTTTTTCATTTGTTGCTTTTGTTTTGAATAAGAATTCAAACAAAGCATTGCCTAACACAAAGTCCTGAACATGCATCCCTCCATTTTCTTTTAGGACTTTTTTACTTAGGTTATTATGTTTAGTTCTATTTTAGGTTGATATTTATATGTGGTGTGAGATAGGGTTTTCCATTCATTCTTTTGCATATAGACATCCAGAGTATTCATTCCCAATAGGTGTTTGGCCTTAAGTGGGAGAGTTAATTTTTGAACTCTCATTTTTATTCCATTGATCAATATTTCTGTCCTTGTGCAAATACCAGGCTATTTTGATTACTATGGCATTGTAATAAGTTTAAGAATGGGAACCTTGAGTCCTACAATTTCAATGATGGCTTCTAGATATGTGTCTTATTTGTTTAATGGGCCACACTTTCCAGTTTCTTTGTTAAGTAATCTTTTGTTGCAACATTGCATTTTCATATTTATCAAATATTAAAATCTGGAATTTGTTCCCCAGCTGTCTATTCCTTAAGTAAGTACCTGGCTAGTGATATGATTGAGTTTTTCTTGAATGCCAGACACTAATATAAACAAAGAAACCCAAGCAAAAAGTACCTTTCACTGTTTTTGCCAATTGGCTCTGGTTTGTCTGGTGGTCTCCTTTAAAGCTTA
>JAQZBX010067715.1:0-15883 GCA_029593785.1 Cabassous unicinctus
ACCAGAGGCTTTGGGTGCCTGCCATAGGATCTAGTGCACATCAGGGTCTTATTACTGTTGCTGCTGTGGAGACACCCAGCACAGGGTAGGCCACCCATAGAGCCAGTTAACCTCAGTGAGCTCCCTTCAACCCCCCAAGGGCCAAGGCCCCTTAAGCTTTCTATATCTTTGCTCTCATGTAATCTTCACAGTCAATGCATGAGGCAGGTAAAGTTAGTGTCCTATATCTACTTTCCAGAAGGAGGAAATGTGGACCTGGGGATTAATGAGCTTGCCCAGGTGCAGTGCCAGGAGTGGAGCCAGGGTTTGGACCCAGGTCATAAGATTCTGGATCAGGGGATGCTAAGACTGGGGTGGCAGTACCTGGGAGGAAGATGCATCCAGCTCCACTCAGTCCAGCCCAGCTGCTCACTGCATCTGTCCGTGTCAACTGCTCTCCCACCAACTCAGGAGGGAAAGCCAGAAGTTGAGCCTTCTTCCCACTCAGCCCATTCTCTGAAGTCTCAGGCCAAGGGCAGCAAGGCTCTGATGATGCAGACTGCCCTTCTGCTGATTTGAACTCTGGCAGTGGCTCTGGTGTTGCCAGACTTGCCTCCGACTCAAAAGCTATTGCTGCAGGAGAGTTAACAAGCTCTAGTTCCAGAATGAGCATTTATACAGACTGTGTAGGTGAGAATGGAGATAGTGGTGGGACTGCCTCCAGCTCAGGAACTGGTGATAGAGATGGTGGTGTTACTTCCTCCAGTCTGGAAGCAGGTGCTACACCTGGAGATGGACCCTCCTCTACCTGAAGAGTGGTCATTTGGCACTACTTTTATAGGTGATGGTGAAGGTGGCACCAAAGCTTCTTCAAGCCCTAAAGCTGATGCTTCTGATGGTGAAAGAACAGGCTGCACCTCTAGAGTGGGCAGTGCTGATCCGTCTATAGGTGGCAAGCTATGTGGAGCTGCACCTGCCTCTGGTTCTGGAAGCGGTGCATCAGATGGTGATATGGGTGCCTCCACCTCTGGAACTTGTGCTACTGATTTTAATGTAGCTGCCTCCAGCTCCTGAGCAGGTGCTCCAGCTGATGAAGTAGGATGGTCTAGCTCCAGGACAGGCATGGGCCCTAACTCTGTGGGTGGCTGTTATAGTGGCGCTAGAGCCACCCTCCATTCAGGAGCTATTGCTACAACACCTAATGCATGAGGCTCTATTTCCAGAGCAATCAATGGTGCAAACTCGGTAGCTGTCAGTAAAGGTGGCAATGGAGCAGATTCAGCCTCTGGAACTGCCCCTGTGTCTGATGTAGGTGATTGAACTGGTGTTTCAAGTTTCATTGGAGGCAGTTGCAGCTCTGGAGCTGACAAAGGACCTAGAGAAGAGGTAGGTTCCACCTTTGAATGGCTCCAAATATCTTTCTAATACAGAGAAGATCAAACTACTTCTAAGGGAAGATTCAGCCCAAAAAATTGTTCCCAGACTGCAATCTCCCAGGTGACTTGGAGGCTCCTCCTTGCTCCTGGCATAAGGGCAACCTCTAGTAGATCCTGCCTATGTAGTCCAGTCTGGCCCCCACCCCACAAGCTCCTATGCTCCCATCCCAAGTTCTCCTCACCCTTTGGGTTTGCCTCAATCAGCTCTGCATGGCTCATCTGTGAAAGTAGAAGTATGGCATGGTGATCCAGGGCAGAGCCAGGTAGATTTACCTGGGCATAGGTCACCAGCAGCTTGAGGCAAGGAGAGCCTGGAGGTTGCAGGAAATCTTCAGGGTACTGGTCCATCCAGGTGCCAAGCAAGGAGATGAGGGTGCTGAGGGCAGGTGGGTGGGCAGCAGAGTGAGAAACTGGCCTTTCTTCCTTGCTCACACCAAGGACCCTCTTACTGGAATATAAAGTCCATAAGGATATGATAGGGTTTTGACTGGTCTTTCCATAGTCCAGCACTGACACACAGTAGGAGCTTCATCTATATATGAGTCATGAGGGGACAAAGTCTGTCTTCCTTAGGCCCTAATGCCCTTCACCCAGTAAATTCTGCTTACTGGATGAGGAGCTGCCTCATCTTCTGCCATGTGTCATGTGTGTGTCCTCTTCCCACTGACATTGCCCTCCCAAATGATAGCGGTACAGCCAGCCCTGCCAGCCCTGCAGGAAGCAGACAGGACTAAGGTCTATGGTAGGTTTGGAGCAGGCTGCTCATCATCTCCTGCCATGTGTCTGTGTGAGGTGGTGTTTGGGGTCTTGGGGTTGTGATAGGGCTGTGGTGGGGAAGGGTTTTCTCTGGGACCTACAAATAAGACCCCAGTGTCCTCTACAGTCAGTGCCCCAGAACCTTGCCCATAGCTTCCTTTTACTCCTTTCCAACTGGAGAGGGAAGCCTTCTGGACTCAGCCCTCCTGGGGGGTCATAGGTTGTGTGGGGCCCAGTGTTCTCCCCAGCCCTTCCCTGCCACCTACCACCCAACTCCTCACACTGGTCTCTGGTGAGAAGAACCTCTCACCCTCACCCAATGTGCACTCACTTTTTCATTTCAAGGCATCTGCCATTTCTGTCACTGCCACAGAGGTCATGTCCATATCTAGGGGAGAATGCAAGCATGTCATAGCTAACTTACTGAGTGTACCCCCGGCTTAAGATGATTCATGATATTGTCTGTGGCCCCAACTCAAATGGAATCCAAAAGAGCAGGGGCTTTTTTCTGCATTTTTCACTGCATGAAGCTACATGCCTAAGAAATTGCCTGAACCAGTGGACACTTGATGTATACTTGATGAAGGAATGAGCCCTAAGTGGCAACTTCTCAGACCTAGGGTGTGCCTGGGCCCCTCTGGTGGCCTACAGTGATCCCTGCTCTGATCACACAAAGGTTGGAGGCCCCAAAAGGGATCTCAAATATCTTTTAGAAATGAAAAAACTGAGGTCATTAAAGGAGTGAGGTGGAGAGCTTCACTGGGAAGAGGAAAGTCCTGCCTAGGATTCTCCCAGTTAATCCTTACAATCAACCTTGGAGGTTGGTCCTCTTACCACCCCCATTCCCAAGGAGGAAACTGAAGCCAGTTGGTGAAATGGCTTTTCTGAAACAAAGTTGGGGGCAGAGCAGTCAAGTGGCTAAGGATGGGATGGGGACTCACCTTTGGAACAGCTTATCCAGGACCTCCTTGGTGGGGGTGAAGACCCGGTATGTCACAAGGAAGATGTTGACATACACAAGGTCACCCTCCTGGAAGGCGGGCACCACGTGCTCCTCCAGCTTCTCCAAGGGCCTGCCTTGACCATCCGCATCATGCGGGTCTCCTCCCTCATGAAGGCTGAGTCATTCTTCCTCTAGGGTGGGACAGAGGAGGCACATCTGGTCAGAGGCAGAACTGTGGACCCCTAGATGGGGCTGGGGCTGTGGGCAGATCTGCTGCGCCCAATCCCTCAGCGACTTGAGTCCAAGGGAATGAGCATGTTTCTAGCAGAGAAATGTCCTCAGCTTTAAAATAGAATCTGAGGTGACAAAATAATTGAAAGATAAGACCCCAGATGCAGTAAAGGGCAGATGCCTGGAGTGTCCCTGGGGAGATAAAGACCCCTGCATGCTTGAGGATCAAAACATACACCTTAGGAAACAGCAGTCTCACCTGGTCAGTAAATGACTTTTGGGACTTCACTGCTCATGGGGCAAAGCCACAAGGCTATGCCATTTGCCATCCTGACCCCAGATCAAGAAAATGAAGGAAAATGAAAAGAGCCAGTTCCAGGCAGGGTGCAGGGGCACTCCTGTCCAGACAGAGCTGATGGTAACTGAACTGCTCCAGCCTTAGGGAAGTTATCTGACCCTCTCTGTTGAAAGTGATTTCTACGTGTCCTCTGCCCAGCCATCCCTTTCCTGGGATACCCTACTGGGGGTGGGAGAATCAGTGCCTTGGGGAACGTGAGAGGTGTTCAGGGCAGCAGTGCTGACAGGGCCATAAGAAAGGACCATTTGAGGTCCAGCAGCACTGAAGGCCAAACCACTGTTCTAAGCCACCTCCCTTCTGCAGTAGTGTCAGGCACAGATCCTGACCTGGGAAGGTCAAGGGGATGTTTATGGGAGATGGGAAGAACCCTCCCAAACAAGAGGAGCTGTATGGCTTGGAACAGGTTTGGAAGGACAGTCACAAAGACTGCTGCCCCAGGGACATGGAGCCGGGGAGTGCAAACAGAAATACAGCACCAAAATGCACACATATCTGAAGAAAGCCCACTCTGAAGGGAAACCCATTTAAAAGACTACTCTCTGGTATTCTTTTAGCCATTTGATGTGACCTGTGCCCTGGCCTATGTAATGACATCGTGGTGGGTGATTGATGGGGT
Source organism: Cabassous unicinctus (assembly GCA_029593785.1). NCBI lineage: Eukaryota > Metazoa > Chordata > Mammalia > Cingulata > Chlamyphoridae > Cabassous > Cabassous unicinctus. Next base: position 4,320 of record JAQZBX010067715.1, read on the forward strand.
CCCATGTTCCTCAGGAATTGGAATATTGAGCCACTCGGTGGTGAAAGGCCTGGGAGAGGGAGCTGGGATGTGGCCATGGTGGGATACAGACCCTGGGGTGTTCCCCCACTGCTTTGAGACCCCAATAGGCACTTCCTCCCACCTGAAACCAGCATGGCCCTGGCTGGGACCACTATAGACATGCACTTTTTTCAGAGACAATGTGTAGATGAAGTTCTCCTCCAGCTCCTCAACCACCACCTCCATGGAGCTCTGCAAACAGTCCCCAGCAGTCAGGCCAAAAGATGTGAATGAGTGGCCTGCCCTACTCTGCAGGGGAAGCTGCACTTCATTTGGGCTGGGACCCATATCAGGCTCAGATGGGTGTCTGCCTTCCTATCCAGCCCCATTGGAGAGGAGATGGCAGCTTGAGTGCTCAGGATTAACACTGGTTAACATGAGGGTCACCCCCAAGATGCACCTCCCCACCCTTCCAGCCATGACCTGGCAGGTGACAGGTATGACCTACTGGGTTCCCATCCCTGGTGGCCTGCTCCTTCCCAGGGTGGTCCCACTGCTTATGCCTCCCACTCACTGGGAGGTTGATGGGACATGGGTCTGCCCAGACAGGAGCACAGTGGTGGCATGTCTGAATTGGCTGGCCCTGGGCCACCCCATGTTACCTTTGGGTACTTCCTCGCCAATGGCCAGAGACTTCGTGGTTGAGGCCTGAGACAATGTTGAAAGCAATGGAAAAGGGACACATTCCTGGTTTGCTTGAGCCTGGTGCCTTGGGATCTAGGAACACAGCAGGAGAACATGTTTTCCTGTCAGGTGTCTCCTGCCAAGTGAGCTGGGAAGGGGGCTGCCTTTGGAATCTGGGTGCCTGGTTACCAGAGTTCCAAGTTCCATTGGGGTCTTTCACAAAAGAAGTGATGTCACCTCCTTAGGCCCCCTTACCCTGACCTCCTCAATGGTAAGAACTCCACAAAAGTCCCTCTGCACATCTGTCTGTGTCCTCCTCACCTAGATCATCTTGTTAACTGGACACAATTCTGCCAACATGTCCCTCCCCACAGCTACCTGGGAAGGCCTGTGTGCAGTTCAGGCCCCAACTATGAGGAGACCCAGCTGGTTTCAGACATGACTACTCCTTTTTTTTCAGTTTTGTGACCCCAGACTAGTCATTGACACCTCCCCAGTCTCCTCACTATCAAAGTGGGAATCATTCTAGCATCTGCTTCCTGGGAATATCATCAAGTCTATGTCGGTAGAACACTACAAACCCCATAGTCTTGTTTCCCATGTAGCTAATACACAGATATAGACATGGAATAAACAGGACAGACATGGACATAACAGGAATACAACTCAAAACAGGGCTGGGTAGGGCTGTGTGACCTTAGGAAACTCACTTTCATTCCTGGATTGCTGTCTTAGTCTATACCATGATGAGGTTGAAATGAGATGAAATTCAGTCATTGTTGCTGTGCCAGGAGTCCTTCCCAAAGCTTCTCATTGCATTTAGAGTCAGACTCAAGTGCCTCCTCTCAACCTCTGTGGTGAGCTGCCTGTACCCTGAGTCCCTGCTGTCTCTGCTTCCAGATACAAGCAGATTCATATACCTCCCTTTGGAGTGAGTCCTCGTCTGGTGACTCACAGCTAAACAAAATAACATGGCTAAATGTCAGGATGCCCCTCCTAAAACTTACACTAAAAGCTTTTCTGTCTTCACCACTCCCTTTTGTGAGTGAACTCTCCCTCTCTTGGTCTATCTCCCATCCCAATATGAATCCTGCAGATCAATATAACAGAGCTGGGAAGTAGTTCCTCCCCCAGCTGAGCTGCAGTTGAGGCTCTGCCCACAACACCTGTCTTCCTAACCTCCTCTCTGGCCAAACTCCCTCTGCCTCCTTCTCTTTCCCTGCTGTGCCTTCTCCCAGGTGCCCTCTTCCCACATGTGTTCAGGGCTGGCTCCCTTTTGTCATTCTGGTCACAGTGTGTCACCTCAAATGTGTCCTTCGAAGCCTTCCCAACTAGTGGTCCCATAGCCCTCCTCACAGCACTCTGTTTAGTTTTCTCTATTTCTCTTTTCTCTTTTGGGGACAAAATGAATATACTTTTCCTTTGGGAACATGCCACTTTGGAAACCAGAGGCAGACTGTTGAGATTGAATCATGTCTCACATGAAGACACATTCAAGTCTTCATCGGTTTTCCTGGAGTAGTGAACCCATTTGTAAATAGGGCTTTTGAAGATGTCATTAGTTAAGGTGTGAACCCATTTATGAATAGGATCTTTGAAGATCACATTTAGAATAGGCAAATTTGTCATGGTGAGACTTAATCCATATCACTGGAGTTCTTATAAGAAGAAAAAATTCAGTCAAAGTTAGTCAATAGAAGGCAGAATTCAGTGGAAAGTCAAAAAGCAGACACAAGGAGAGCAACATCACCAGGTAATGGAAGCAGAGATTCAAGCTGAGGGTCCCCAAGTTTGTAGCAAGTCAAAACTTGAAGTCTGTAATTGTCAGAAAGAAAACATGGCCAGCCAAGACCTTGATTCTGGTCTTCTAGCTTCCAAAATTTGAGGTGATAAATTCTGGTTGTAAGATAACCAGTGTGTGGAGTTTGTCCTAGCAGCCCTGGAAAATGGGGACACTATCAATTAAAGCAATTTAGGTACTTAAAAATTAAGAATGAAATCTAAAGAAATGGTAATCTAAGCCATTGATGGATAAAACTAATATTGTAATTCATGGAAAGTGAGAAAGAAAAGATAAATATGTCCACAAAAAATGAGAAGTAAGGAAATAAGAGTGTAAACCTACTTATTTGCATGATGAAGGAATTTTCTATTTGTTGAGAGGACTCATCTTGTGCCTTCATTGACTGAGTTTGCCATTATTTTAAAAATGTTCCATTTTCAGAAATTAAAATCTTGCTGCTGGGCAATGCAAAATTTATTATTTCTTTCTCACACGTGTTATTTCTCACACATTTTTAATAATAAAGGGTTATGGATGACAATATGAAGATTTGGTCCCTCAATAACTGGCCTAAATATCAATCCATGCCAGTAATTAATTTTAATTTAATGTTACATCTCTATGTGTGACTTAAAAACTTGTGTAACTATTTCCTTGCATCAGATTGAAACGGTGGTTCTCCAGAAACTTTTTTGTTTTTTAACTTGAATACATTTTTACCTTATTAATTCATAACAACTTCGATAAATATATGCTCAAGATCCAGTTACCTATGAAATTTTCATGTAACAAATAAAATGAGAAAGAAACCAGTTTATATAAAGTAATAAGAGGATAAGAAATGCTAATTTAAAGAAACAAATTTGTCACTCCATGCAATAAATATCTAAAAAATGAGGAAAAATCAGTAAACTCACTTAATAAGAATAAGAATAGTAAAAAAGATAGCCTAGATAAATGGAAAATAAATAAATATATTTTGATAGTTGGACAAGAAAACACTTCCAGTGGAAAATTTTGATGTGTGTTAGTTAATGGGAGAAAAATTTCTGAGATATTTGAGTGAACAAACTGAATTTTACATGGTGATCATGCAAATTAACTACCTTCCTTGTTAAAATGAATTGATTCCAGAGGTTCATTCACAATGGGTTAAAACAAGTTCTATTCATGCTTGCCACCAGGCCCTGCACATGGGTGTGCTGCCAGGCTCTATGTGTGGGCATGCCAGGCCCCACCAAGCCATGCAACAATATGATGATGTAAGAGGAGAGAGACACAAGGGAGAGCCAATATGAGATGCACCAAAAACAACTGAGGTGGCACAGGTGGCAGAACGCCTCTCTAACACATTGGAGGTCCCTAGGATCAAATCCTGGTGAAGATAAAAGTAGAAGGATGAGAAGAGAAGGCAGGAAACAAACACAGAGAATTGCCCAATGAATTGATACACAATAGCAAAATGTGGGGGACGAGGGTTAAAATTGATAAAGTAAATAAATAAATAACTAAATCTTTAAAAAAAAAAACAAAAAAGACAACTCCTATTGTTTTTGTTCAGCAAAGGAGTCTTCAGTTGGGTCTTCTAATGGTTTTGGGTCCTGGGATCACACAAATTGTATAATTCTATTTGCTTCTGTTGGTTAGAACATTTAATGAAAAGTAATGTCAGATTTAACATCTTTTAGGAAAGTGCTGAAATATATGGATTTCTTTTCTTCATGAACATTCTCTTGATTTTCCCTTTTCAGGAGATGATAGGATGACCTCACAGAGGAAATGTAAATTTTTAGATATTCAGGTCTATACTACCATCTTGGTTTCCAGTAGCATTTTCATGGGATTCCATTATACTTTTTTCAAGGCTTTCAGTCTATTTCTGATACATGAACTGCCGTGCTAGTGGCTGTGCAAAAACTTTCAAGGCTCTGTGAACAGTAAATCCAACAACAGTAATGATTACAACCAAACAACATAACTAGTGTTGTGGATGACCCCTTACCCCATTAAACTCAAATTATTTGAAAGATTCTATGTGCTATTTTCACAAAATGGGCAACCAACTGGCATTCTCTTTAGACAATTATATAGGGAACATAACTAAAATGAGATGTTAACTAGCACAAAAGCTATGCCTTATTTTGTTCATGAATGAGTTAAATTATATATACAGAGGCTTTTCAATGTAGGGACTTGGGTTTTTTGTTTGTTTTTAAATATATTTTTTACTTATTTTTAAAAGATACTTAGATTACATAAAATGCTACATAAAATAACATAAGGGATTCCCATATGCCCCATTCTCCACAATTCCAAATTTCCCCCACATTATCAACTTCTTTCATTAGTGTGGTACATTCATTGCAATTGATGAACATATTTTGGAGCATGGCAACTAAGCATGGATTATAGTTTACACTGTAGTTTACACTCTCTCCCACTCAATTCTGTGGGTTATTGCAGGATATATAATGGCCTGTATCTGCCATTGCAATGCAATTCAGGACAATTCCAAGTCCTGAAAATGCCCCCATATTACTCCTCTTTTTCCCTCTCCCTGACTTCCACAGCTCCAGTGGCCACAGTTTCCACATCCATGATAAAATTTCTTTCATTGCTAGATCACAATAAGTCTATAGTAGAATAACAGTAATTCCACTCTAGTCGACATATTATTCCCCAATCCTGAGGATTCAGGGATGGTGATGTGCACTCCATCTTTAATTGAGAGGGAGCTTCAATCCCATATGGCTGATGGATGGGACGCACTTGCAGTTGTTGACTATCTTGTTACCTTGGTGTGGGTGGTTGTCCATCCTCACCTCCTTGTTAGTTGTCCTGGGTGAGTCCAGTGAACTGGAGAGTAGGTTTTGAAACTCTGCTGAGGCTCAGGGCCTGGCTGACATATGGACAACCCAGAGATTCAAATCTCTTGGATGTACACCTACCAACTCCAGCACACACAATAGGATCAAATAAAAGGGACAGAAGAGGCATGTGTAGAGAAGTCACATCTGAGGCCAAGTATGTCACACTTGGGAGCACAAACTCCAAAGTAGGGGTCACTTAAAAGGCACCAAACTCCAGATCTATCTGCCATAACTGTAGGACCTAGGTATCTCCAGAACCCTAAGGAGTCCTATTACTTGAGGTAGTATCTACTTTAGTAGTCAATGAAATCCTTCTGAGATGTGCATAAGAATTACCTTTCTGATGACCTCCCAACTCAATTTGAAGTCTCTTAGCCATATAAACTCATTTGTCTTTACCTTTTCCCTCTTTTATTCAAGGCCTTTTTCCAGTTCCATCCCCAGCTGGTGCTTTGTAGTAATCTCTTGGTGACAGGGAAGCTCATTCCTGGGAGTCATGACCCATGCTGGGGGGGTAGGTAATGTATTTATATGCTGTTTGGCTTAGAGAGTGGCTACATTTGAGCAACAAGGAGGCTCCCAGTAGGTAATTCTTAGGCACCCTACAACATGAGGCTAAGTTGAAATTTCAAGAGCAAAGGCTTATAAGCATAGTCATCAATATCAAGGACACATCAATGGACCATCCTTCTTCACTAATCATTGCCCCTGTACTTGGAGGTTTGTTACTGTTCCATTAGAGAATGTGGCAGAGCTCCCCAGAATAGGAATTCAATAATTTTTCAGTTATATGAATCTTTGCCCACTGTGGCAATACCCCATGAACATTGGAATAATTTATATAACTTATATGTATGCCCAGGTGAACTTCCTCCCATGTATACCTGATCACTGACACCCCACACCAATGATCTTCGCCTGCTATGGTTGTAACCATTCTGTGATCCAAATACTCTTAAAAAAATGGAGCCAAGAATATCACTAAATACAGTGTATAGGAAAATGAAATAATGATGGGTTTAGAGGTACAAAATAAAATATATGAAAATTGAAACAAACTAAAATTAATATAAAGTAAAAAAAGAAATTAAGATATTAAAAAATAATCAAAAATATTTTTTAAAATTTTAAAAATTTAAAATTTTTTTTTGGCATTTTGCCTTTAATCACTGTAATACGTGTTGTCCTTGTTGGTACAGTAGCATTTTCTTGCAATTCTTCCCCAGAGTCTAAATGTTTTTCATTTTGTCTTCAAAGAAATTTAGGTCACAGTAAAGTCACATACAGAATATAGGGGACTCCCATATGCGCAACATCCTCCCCCTTCTCCCCCTTCCTGTAATAATAACATTTTCCCATATGGATGGTACATTTGTTATAACTGATGTACAAATATTGAAAAATAGCTACTAACCATTGTCAGTGGTTTACATTATGGTTTACATTTTAGATCTTATATTTTATACATTTTTGATGAATTTTAACATGGCCTGTTGTATTAGTCAGGGTTTTCTCAGGAAACAATCAACAGGAGATATCTGTCAATTATATGAGATTTTATAAGAGTCTCTCATGCGACTGTGTTCCACAGACAGGCTGCAAACCAGGGTCTCTGATGAAAGTCTGATGAAAGGACCTTGATGAGTTTCTGGGAGAAGTTGGCTGTCCAAGAAGGAGCTGGGAAATTCTCTCTGAATGTTGAAATCACTTCCCTTTTTAAGGCATTCAACTGATTGGATAAAAGCATCACCCACTGATGATGCAATCTCCCTGATTGATGCAGATGTAATCAGCCATCCATGCAGTAAACTCATTGATGACGGAAGTCCATAAATGCTCTTGTATTACAATTAGCCCAGTGCTTGTTGGACCAAACACCTGGACACAATTACCTGGCCGAGTTGACACATTAGCCTAACCATCACAGTCCACCACTTGTCAACTCAGCAACCATACACATTACCCTAAACCATTCTTTGTCTCTAAGTAAAAACAATAACAGACAAGTATACATATATATTTCCACCTAACAATGTTCAACTCCCCTGCGTACAAATGGAAATGCATTAATTCCCCATAGAATAGGGTGCAAGTCCTTGGGTAATATTCACTCTTAAACTTGACATCCTTAAATATTATGATGTGGAATTAATAAAACTTTTCATATCATAGGGGAAAAGGTTGGGGAGGAAAACAAATACTTTTGCATACATATAAAATCATACTCATAACAAAACAAGGAAGAAGTGTTCATGACTATTAGAGTCCTCATTTCTTTAACTGGTGACATGGTCAAAGTTCATATTTATCACTACCTTCTTCCACTACCCATTCCTGTTACCTTCAGCAAGCACTTCAGCTGGTCATGGTTCCTTGCCTAGTGAGGTAACCCAAACTTTCATTCCCAAAGATTCTGGGCCATTGTTAGTCCTGCTTGAATTGGTTTGTTGCAATTTTCCATTGACTTTAATCACAGGGCATGGCAGTACTAGGAGATACCCTAGAGGATCTCCTGCATTCCAGGCAAACTCCTCTTTACCCCCTGTAGATGTAGTCCTATTGCCCCTTGATAGTCAGGATCAATCACCCCTGCCAGTACAGTAATTCCTTTCTTTGCCTGTTTATTCACAGGTAACAGGAGCACAAATTGGCCAGGTGGCAGTCTTAACTTCCAGTTCAATGAATCATTGAATTCCCTGGTGGCAGCACTCCTCCTTTTGGGAATAAAACCTGTACATCAGCAGAGCTTAAGGTTGCAGCAACAGGAAGCAAAAATTTTCCTAGTGGGTCTCTAGGGGTAATAGTGAGTGGTGCCACTCCCATTTCCACCCCTTGATTCCTGGACCCATGAATACTGGCTATGGGAGAAACAGCACCATAGAGAGGATGCTGATTCAGAGTATACACAGCCTCCTGGAGAACATTGCCGCAGCCTTGCAAGGTATTGCCGCATAGCTGGTGCCGTAATTGAGTCTTCAAAAGGCCATTCCACAATTCTATTAATCCAGCTGCTTCAGGGTGATGGGGAACATGGTAAGACCAGTGAATTCCATGGGCATGTGCCCATTCCCGCACATCATGTGAAATGGGTTCCTTGATCAGAAGCAATGCTGTGTGGAAGGCCATGGTGGTAGATAAGACATTCGGTAAGTCCACGGATGGTAGTTTTGGAAGAAGCATTGCGTGCCGGAAATGCAAACCCATAGCCAGAGTATGTATCTATTCCAGTTAACACAAATCGCTGCCCCTTCCATGGCAGAAGTGGCCCGATGTAGTCAACCTGCCACCAGGTAGCAGGCTGGTCACCTCTAGGAATGGTTCCATATCTGGGGGTGAGTGTGGGTCTCTGCTCCTGGCAGATTGGGCATTCAGCAGTGGCTGTAGCCAAGTAAGGCTTGGTGAGGGGAAGTCCATGTTGCTGAGCCCATTCATAACCTCCATCCCTACCACCATGGCCACTTTGTTCATGAGCCCATTGGGCAATGACAGGAGTGGCTGGGGAAAGACGCTGAACATTAGCCACAGAGTGAGTCATTTTATCCACTTGATTATTAAACTCTCCCTCTGCTGAAGTCACCCTCTGGTGAGCATTCACATGGGACACAAATATGTCCATGTTTTTGCCCACTCAGAAAGGTCTATCCACATAGCGCTTCCCCAGACCTCCTTGTCACCAATTTTCCAATCATGTTCCTTCCAAGTCCCTGTCCATCCAGCCAAACCATTGGCACACGGATCAGTGTACAAACACAACTCTGGCCATTTTTTCTTCCAAGCAAAATGAACAAGTACATGCACTGCTCGAAGCTCTACCCAATGGGAGGATTTGCCCTCACCACTATCCTTCAAGGATGTCCCAGAAAAGGGCTGCAGTGCCGCAACTGTCCACTTTGGGGTGGTACCTGCATATCATGCAGAGCCATCTGTAAATCAGGCCCGAGTTTTCTCACCCTCATTCAACTGGTTGTAAGGGACTCCCCAAGAAGCCAAAGCTTTGGGCTTGGAAAGGGAAGGTAACGTGGCAGGGGTGGTGACCATGGGCATTTAGGCTACTTCCTCATGTAACTTACTTGTGTCTTCCGGACCTGCTCGAGCCTTATCTCATATATACCACTTCCACTTTATTATGGAGGGCTGCTGTGCACGCTCAACTTTATGGTTTGGTGGGTCAGACAATACCCAACTCATGATAGGCAACTCAGGTCTCATGGTAACTTGATGGCCCATGGTTAAGCATTCATTCTCTCCTAAGGCCCAGCAGCAAGCCTAAAGCTCCTTCTCAAAAGGGGAGTAGTTATCTGCAGAGGATGGCCTGGCTTTCTCCAAAATCCTAAGGGTCTGCATTGTGATTCCCCCATAGAGGCCTGCCAAAGTCTCCAGACAGCATCTCTATTTGTCACTGAAACTTCCAGCACCATTGGATCTGCTGGATCATATGGTCCAAGTGGTAGTGCACCTTGCACAGCAGCCTGGACCTGTCACAGGGCTTCCTCTTGTTCCAGTCCCCAATCAAAACTAGCAGGTTTTCTGGTCACTTGGTAAATGAGCCAGAGTAGCACACCCAAATGAGGAATGTGTTGTCTCTAAAATCCAAAGAGGCCAACTAAGCATTGTGCTTCTTTTTTGGTTTTAGAAGTGGACAGGTGCAACAGCTTATCCTTTACTTTAGAAGGGATATCTCGACAGGCCCCACACCACTGGACACCTAGAAATTTCACTGAGGTGGAAGGACCCTGTATTTTTGTTGGATTTATCTTCCATCCTCTCTCTCGCAAATGTCTTACCACTAAATCTAGAGTCTTTGCTACTTATTGCTCAGTAGGTCCTATCAACATGATATCATCAGTATAATGGACCAGTGTGATATCTCGTGGGAGGGAGAGACAATCAAGGTCCCTGTGGACAATATTATGACATAGGGATAGAGAGTTGCTATACCCCTGAGGCAGGACAGTGAAAGTATACTGCTGGACTTGTCAGCTGAAAGTGAACTGTTTCTGGTGGTCCTTACTAATGGCAATTGAGAAAAAAGCATTTGCCATGTCAACAGCTGCATATCAGGTACCAGGGGAAGTGTTGATTTGCTCAAGCAAAGATACCACATCTGGGACAGCAGCTGCAATTGGAGTCACCACGTGGTTAAGTTTATAATAATCTACTGTCATCTTCCAAGATCCATCTGTTTTCTGCACAGGCCACATAGGAGAATTGAATGGGGATGTGGTGGGAATCACCACTCCTGCTTCCTTCAAATCCTTGATGGTGGCACTAATCTCTGCAATCCCTCCAGGAATCTGGTATTGCCTTTGATTTACTATTTTGCTGGGCAGGGGCAATACTAGAGGTTTCCACTTGGCCTTTCCAACCACAATAGCCTTCCCTCCACAAGTCAGGGACCCAATATGGTGATTCTGCCAGTTACTGAGTATCTCTATTCCAATTATGCATTCTGGAACTAGAGAAATAACCACAGAATGGGTCCAGGGACCCACTGGACCCACTGTGAGACAGATCTGAGCTAAAACTCCATCAATCACCTGACCTCCATAAGCCTCTACTCTGATGGCTGGACCACCGTGACGTTTTGGGTCTTCTGGAATTAATGTCACTTCTGAGCCAGTGTCTAATAATCCCCGAAATGTCTGATCATTTCCTTTTCCCCAATGCACAGTTACTCTGGCAAAAGGCCATAGGTCTCCCTGGGGAAAGGAGGGAGGAAGAGGAACAATATAAATTTTTGGCAGCTTAACAGGATCCTTCCTCAAAGGGACCTGGCCTTCTCCTCATTCAAGGGGCTCTGGGTCTGTAAACTGTCTCAAGATTAAGGGGCCGTGATTCTCTGGGTCTGTAATTAGAGTTAGGATTTTGTTCACTTGACCTAGAACTCTTCTGCTTATACAGATCCAGAAGAAATTTAGGAGACTGCCCACATATTTCACTTCTAGGTAGCCCATGATCTATTAGCCAACGCCATAACTCCATGTGACTCAGACTATTCTGTGTGCTGTTTTGAATCTCTTTCATTGCTGTAGCCACGCCCACCTTGCCTTTGGCGATTAACTGCTGATACTTGACTTATACTGGACCGAGATCTGATCATCCCCATAATGTTTAAGGATTCCAATTCCATTACAACCCTCTCCCTCCCCACCCCCCGCCCAGTAATATCTGGACTGCAGAGAAGAGCAACCACAGAGCTCTTCAGAGAAGATGGAGTTAGTCTTACA
>JAQZBX010067717.1:0-15898 GCA_029593785.1 Cabassous unicinctus
AAAAAATATACTTTTTATTTTTTTTAAAGATACTTAGATTACATAAATGTTACATAAAAAATATAGAGGATTCCCATATGCCCTGCTCCTTAGCCCTCCCACATTTTCCCACATTAATAACATCCTTCATTAGTGTAGTACATTTATTACAATTGATGAACACATTTTGGAGCATTGCCACTAAGTGTGGATTATAGTTTACATTGTAGTTTACAGTCTCTCCCATACATTTTTGTAAGTTATTACAAGATATATAATGGCCTGTATCTGTCATTGCAGTGTCATTCAGGACATTTCCCAAGTCCCAAAAATGCCCCTGAATTACAGCTATTTTCCCCTCTCATTCCCCTCAGAACCTCCAGTGGCCACTGCCTCCACATCAGTGATGAAAGTTCTTCCATTAATGTAGTATAATTTATCAAGTTTTTCTTTGGAATTAGTGCTTTCTGTTTCTTGCTTAAAAACTCTTTGCCTCCATTTTTCTCCTAAAAGCTTTAAGTTTTATTTTTCGCTTTTAGATTTATAATCCACCTGGAATTGATTTTTGTATTTGATATGAAGTATTGGGAAGGAATTAGTTAGCAGTATGCCTGCAATTCACTCTTGCCCTCCTAAAAGGCCATTTTTAAAATCCCAATCAGACTTCTTTGTAAACACACTGATTCTAGCTGGATGATACCAGAGGGATATAGTTAGGTATGCTGTGTGATAAATTATTATCTAAAAATGCTTTAGCAGAGCATACTTGATCTGATAAGATTGAATGTTACAGGTAAACCTGTAATTTATGGCAGAATGGGGTGCAGCTGTACTGGACAATAAAAGATAGTCATGCAGGCTCTCTGGATGTGTAATAAATGAAGTACAAAACTTTGGTGATCTTGAAACCAAGCATCCTTCCTGAGTTAGCCTGTACTGCAAAGAGAGTTGGTACTTGTCTGTCACTCCAAAACCAAAATGCCTCCCAGCACAGAAAAGGGAACTTTTAGGATGCTGCTTCTGATGATACTGGGGCTATGTTGGTGGCCATTGTTTCTTTCTTCTATCCTTCAATAGTTTTGGGTGAAGCTCAGTGTTGGGAAAGATTTGTACTTTATGTGAATCTGTTTGACAATTCAGCTGTATTAGTCAGCCAAAGGGGGCTGATGCAAAATACCAGAAATCCGTTGGCTTTTATAAAGGTATTTATTTGGGGTAGAAGCTTACAGTCACAAGGCCATAAAGTTACTTCCCTCATCAAAGTCTGTTGCCATCTGTTGGAGCAAGATGGCTGCTGGTCTCTGTGAGGGTTCAGCCTTCCTCTTCCTCCTAAGGCTCCGTGGTCCCAGCTTCTTCTGATCTCAGCTGTAGTCTAGCATAAGGCTCATCTCTCTCCTCAGGGCTCATTTCTTTCTGGGTTTTCTCAGCTGTTCAGGGCTCTGGTCTCTTCAGCTGCAAACCATCAGGCAAAACACTTGGCTCTTTCCCCAGGGCTTCAGCATCCAAAACTAAACTCTCTGTGTTCTCCTTCTCCGTGTATTTTCTTATGATCTTTGATTAAGCATCTGTTTATATAGCCCAAAAAAGGGGGGTTGGGGGTGGCAGGGACTCAGATCAAGTCACCCTAATGACATGGTCAAATAAAAGCCCTAATCTTGATTTAACAAAAAAAAAGGGAAACCTCTGAATCTAATACAATCTAATATGCCCAGAGGAACAGACCAGTTTACAAACACAATCCAATGTCTATTTTTGGAATTCATAAACAATACCAAACCTCCGCACCAGTCCTTTGTACTAAGGCTGGCAGAAGTCAAGATTCATTATTTCCCATATAGATATCCAATTAACTTATCCACGATAAAGGCCCTGATTTGAGAGTGCTTTGCAAGGAGACTGATGTGGCTGAAACAGGGAGGGCAAGGGGACAGTGATAGGGGCTAGTGTCGGGTGGCTCTGTGGCTGGGAATAGATTGTATAGGGAATTGTAGGCTATTGTAAGGAGTTGACTTTTATATGCCATTGCAGGAAACTGAGCACATGAGTGGATCACTCTTGCTCTTGAGTTGAGAACAAACGGCAGAGGGTCAAGGGTAGAATCAGAGGTACCAGTCAGAAAGCTTTTGCAATAATCCAGGTAAGACGTGATGGTGGCTTGGACCAGTGTGATTGCAGTAGAGGTGCTAAGATGTGATCAGACTCTGGATTGAAGATTTTGAATATAGAACCTGATGGACTGGATGTGAGGTATGAGAGAAAGAAATTTGTCAAGGATTTTGACTTGATTTTCTAGAACAGAGCTTCCATTTAGAAAGAGAATAATATAAGTTAGAATCATGGGCATGGAGCCAGACTACCTAGGCTTGGTTCTTCATATAGCCTTAGGCAAGTTGTTCAACTTCTCTGGGCCTCAGTTTCCTCATCTATAAAATGGAATTAATAATACCTAGTTAGAGTGTGATTGTAATGATTTAAATAGTTAATGTTTGTAGAACACTTAGAACGTATTGCAAAAATGTTTACATTTATTATTTACTGAGGTGGGGGTAAACTGTTCTGGAGTGTTTTGGGAGAAAAATTACGTATGTAATTCTGCTTTTCAGTGTAGCTATTTATTTTTGTGTTTGGCCAGCCTTACATGTCTTTTTGCTCCTTGGGAGGGTTAGGAGTTAGCCCATTCTATGACAGCACATTGCACAACACCTGGAATGGAAGAGGCCTCTTGGAATGCCTGCTGCGAATGTAAAGTGTTTGAGAAGGCTTCGTGGTACAGGGGTTAGCCTGAAGGGGAAGGCTTTCCTCCCCAGGAGTCTCCACCAGTCCCCCAAACACTCCAAATGAACACAACCTTAAAAAAAATTAAAAACACCGTACTTGTCATGGAAATTCATTTCAAGGGTCCAAATAAATATACTATCCTACGAAAATGGTAAGTAAATGCAGTTTAAAGCATCGTGTAGCCTCTTGTCATTCAGTCAGGATGGTCCCATCAACCTTTCTCATAGCAATTCTAGAGCGGCTATGGCTGAGAAGGCCTTTGAGGTAGAGGGTTAGGGTTTTGAATCTGGTTGGTAATGTGTTAGGAAGCTGTGGGGATGAGCAGATTTCCAATAACTTATTTTGAATTCTCTAAAATTAATAATGTCCTATTTTATTTTATTTGTTGATGCAAGTCAACTGATTTTAATTGAAATTAAGTAATTTAGGAATTGAGGTAATTTTCTTCAGCATTTTATGGGCCTGATCTTTGAAGAATTAACATAATATTTTTGGATTACTTGTCCTCTCTTCTCTCAGTTTTTATTTTGCTGCAAATGTGTGGAGGAAGTGATAAACTGCTGTCCAGCTCTGGGTGCAGAGAATGACTTCTTCTTCTTCTTTTTTTAAAAATTAAAGTGGATGTAGGTTTACAGAAAAATTATGCGTGTAATACAGAGGTCCTATATACTTCCACCCTCCCAACATAGTTTCCCCAATTATTGACATATTACATTTGTGTGGTGCCTTTGTTACAATCGATGAAACGCACTATAATTATTATGGCTTCTTTAGACAAATGACATTGTGCCTTCAGTCCTGACAAGCCCCATTCGATGAGCCACCCTGAACTGGCTCACACCCGATTCTTGGCTCTTTCACCTTCTCAGTCACCCACATACTGTCCTGGGTTGATTTTGATGTTTTCGTAACTTCTGTGTTTTAAGCTGCCAGGATGTCAGTGTTCCTAAGCAGTAAGCCCTGGCCATTCTCCTTGGACTTTCCTCCCATCCTTGATTTGGTGCAGGTGTTTGGCCCTTGCACTTCTGGCTTAGATCAGAAAGAAAAGAAAAAACAATTACTTTATAACTTTAGATGTTAACCAAATATACATATATGTATTTTCTCTCAGCAGACAAGTATCTATTTATTATATCTTCTTTAGGCCCCACTACTAAAAGAGATCTTCTCTTCTCTGGTGATTTATTACAAAGATACAAGTTTTCAGTGTTATTGGTTGGCTGCAATAATGGGCTCTTTCAAGTATGTAAGAAGAGAGAAGGCAGAAGATGTGTGTGTATATATAAATGTGAGAAATGTTGTTTGGTCCAATTATTTTGTTACTTTTCTCTGAAAAATATGACAACATGAAGAACTAATGTGGATGTGCCAAGAAATTTATGTATCATGGCAAAGCAACAACCTCTGTGATGCTAAAATCACGTTACATAGAGGTGTCACTTCCTTCTCCCTGTGGTAACTGTGGGTGGGATATGAATTGAGTTTAATATAATAATGATTTTTCAGGGTCTGTCTGGATAGGTCTTTCTCAGCTATCATCAAACCCTATAAAAGTGCCTGATGATGCTTTAGCTCCTGGAGTGTTTTGATTATTTAGGACAGAACTTTATTGCAAAAGCGTTAAATGGCCTTCTACCAACTCTGAGCCACAGAACAAAATAGTTGGATTATTTTTAGTAAATCTTGAGATAAGCTGGTTTAAGGCATTGGTAGGCCTGGAAAAATGTAAATAAGTCAGGTTGTTTTCTTATATCCAGATACTGCTAGGCTTGAGGGAGCTATAGGTTCTATATGAACGTTTTCATAATATTTTGTATGTGGGCTACCATTTTAGCTTTAATTGGAATCTTAATCTTAAAAGGAGATTATGGGTGTAGATCATTGAATTATGGGAAGAGTTGTACATGTATTGTGTTTCTATCATATTCCAGGCACTTCACACACAATATTTACTGTTCTTGCTCATGTTTAAGATCATCATCATCATCATTGTGGCTTATGCTTGTTGAACATTTGCAATGTGCCAGGCACTGTAATAAATATTTTCATGTGTTAATTCATGTAAAAGTAATACCATGATCCATTTTAAAGACAAAGAAACATAAACAAGAGATGAAGTAATATGTCCAGGATCACATAGCTTAAAAGAGTTGGAGTTGGGATATAAGTCTAGGTGGTTTGTCTTCAGAGCCCAACTTTTAACTGCTATTTGATACTGGTTCTCCATTTTATATTTACTCCTGAGATCAGAGCTAAATGACAGGTGTCATAATTTCCCTCACACAGGTGAGAAAACTGATGCTCAGTGAAGTGAAACAACTTGCTAAGGTCAGAAGCCAACAAGAGTCAGGGCTGGTAGTTTGTGCCATTTCCATCTCACTACATTGTCTTCTGCAGTGCCTCACACGCACACACTTTGTGATGGCTTGTGCTTTACTGCATCTTGTCTTTGACTCCAGTCGGTGATGCTTTTCACATTTGTAAAAGACCTAGACAGGCTTCTGATATTTTGGTCTTTTCAAGTGAATAGAGAATGTGGCTGAAAACTGAGAATCTGCTAAAAAAGACAATACAAAGCTTCTGATCCCATAAAGAATTATTTTGTAGTATGTGTGAATGGTGCTCCATGGGGAATAGAAGGCTCAATTTCAATGGGAATCACTGCTGTCTATTTCTATTTGATATCAGACTGTTCATCAAACCAATCTCTGCTTGGATTTATACTGGTTGACACCAGATACACTTTTATTTTTCAAATGTAAAATTCAAATGTATAGATAGAGTAAAAATATGATTTTTAAATGCTTTCCTTTCTCTATCTCCATCCTATTCCCCTTGCATTAGATTCGAAGACTGCGTACAGAACATAGTCCATTTGTACCATAATCCATTCACCAATTTCATTATGAGTGCACGTTTCGGCTGTGCTGGTGTGCTTCAGTGAACACGCCTGTATGCACATACAGAATGGCTAAGTCCTCAGACTGCAACTAGACAGCTTGGTTTCTATCCTAGCTCCACCATTTACCAGTTGGGTGTCCTTTACCTTGTTGGGCTTGAGTTTCCTCATTTGTAAAATGGGGAAAATGAAAGTATCACTTTAAACTGATATTGGGAGAATTAAACGAATGAATACTTACAAAGACTCAGAATTGTGCCAAGTACATAGAAAGTATTAAGTGATAACAGTTGTTATTGTTACTGTTAATCTTTATACAGTGGAGAGATTCTTCATATAGATTCTATATAATTTAATAAGGGTTCTTCTGGGAATTTTATGACTTTATGAATCAGGTCTTTTAACAGGAGAATATTCCTTAATTTCTGGGATTGAATGTTTTTAGTTTCTACTTTTATCTATTCTCAAATACTTGGCAGTTATATTTCTATTTATTGGGATATAAGAAGACTTTTTTATATATTAATTTTTTCTTTATTAGAGAAGTTGTAGGTTTACAGAATAATCACACATAAAATACAGGGTTTTCATATACCACCCCACCAGCAACACCTTGCATTGGTGTGGGACATTTGTTACAATTGATGGTAGTACATTTTTATAATTGTACTATTAACTAAAGTCCATGGTTTAACTTAGGGTTCACTGTTTGTATAGTACAGTTCCATGGATTAAAAAAAAATTTTTATTCTGTTACCATATATGCAATCTAACATTTCCCCCTTTAATCATATTCAAATTTTTATTTCAGTACTGTTAACAGATATGCTTTGATATGTTTTTTAAGTAAAAAAATAATAATACTAAGTATTATCTACTAATAAACATTCACGAGTATATATTTAGTATATAATATCCCTGGACTGTTTACTTCAGTTCTTTGAGCCTCAATTCCCTGATCTACAGAAAGTAAGATAATCAAAACTTGCAAGAGTGTAGTGAGAACTAGAGATCATTTCCGTAAAGTGTGAATGGCGTTAGTGAGCTCAGGCCTTGCTACCTAAGAGAGGGTCAAAGTATACCACTATATTTATTATACAAACGGTGTAGCTATAGGGAACTGGTTACCTCAGAGTGTGGGTTATCCAGTTACTTCATCTTTGACTGCTAGGACTGCATGTGGGAGAATGTTTATGCACATAAATTTAACCCTCTAGTGTTTAATTTATAGAATATTAAACCGGATCACAATCCATCATTCTTTCCCTTTAGCTGGATAACTCAGAAAGTGGGATTTTGTTCCTTTGCTTCTCAAGTGCAGCTCTGATGCAAAACGAATTGTTAGCTTTAGCAAGGATTTGTGCTACCATCTGGAGAAGACAGAGATGGAAAGCAGGGCCTTTTAAATTTTGTACCTTAAACTCTGTGGAACTGGAGAAGGTTTAGGATGATTGGTGAAGGGAGTTTATTACCCATTTTCTCCAGGATTCCTGGAATTTTCCCAGGAAATTTGGAAATGAACTTGTGTGTTCAATTTTTCTAAACTTTCATGAACTCCCTGACACTGAGGATCCCTCTCTTCTAAGCCAGTCTTCTCCAGAGTGGGGTGTGTGTACCCTAGCGACATGTAAGATGAGCCATTGGATTGGGGAAGAATATATTGAAATTTCTCTTTCTAATTCTTTTCAGTGAAGCAAAATTAAATTAACCATAATTAATCTTGCATACAGGGATTGGCACTGGCATTCTCTCTCATAACCTGTATGTTTGAAGGTTTGTCACAAACTGTCATTCCATTTTGTTTTTGGTGGAGACTTAAAAGAATTTACTTGGGACCCACCAAATGGATTTGCTAGTTATATTAATTACCTTTATCTAAATTAACCCTCACAAAATAGACAAAAGTCTAAAAAATCCCACAAAAATCATAGTTGAAGATAATACAAATAATTCAAGAACAAGAAACAATAAGAAAATGGCAAAGTTGATTTTTCTCCTCTGGGTATGAACTACTTATCAGCCACGTTATGTGGTAAAATCAATGACAATTTGGTTAGTTCTGACAAGATGTCACTCTAATAAATTAGAAATGATCAAGAAGCCTATTTGAGCACCTTATAAATAGTACTCCCTGACCTAAATGTATACTCTTACCTTGAAAATTTAGCTAATGATAATAGTACCCCTATATAGTTTATCAATAAATAAGTAAACACCCCAACTTTACTGTTGTTTTCTTTCTTCTTTCAAATTAGTGTCTCCAAACTTGCCAGTTTTGCCTCCCCAATCCTTCAAGTTGTAGCAATAGTCATTATTTACAAACATAAAGTAAATCACACCAGTGTCCTTTTACTCTCACCCCCAGTTTAAAACTCATCAGATATACTTAGAATCATGTCCAAAATCTTTCCCATGACCTCTGAGACCTTGTAATCTGGCCTTATCCTACCCCTTCAGCCTCATCACATACCAGCCTTCCTTTCTACTCACTACTTTGTGGTTGCCCTGGCCGTCTCTCCTTTCCTAATCCTGCCTCAGGATCGTCTCACTGGCTCTTTAGTCTTCTGAGAACACTCTTATTCTGGCTCTTAGAATAGCTGCCACCTATTTATTCCTTTAGAATGTGTGTGAGTGTGTGTGGGTGCGTGTGTGTGCATGTGTTTATATATAGTTACAGCGCAAAGGGTTAACTCAGCAGACTTGTGATGTCAAATCTTACCCATTTCAAAGAAAGGACTAGCTGTTGGCTCCTGTGAGATAACCTCTAACCTCTAAGCCCTTGGACATCCTGCTTGATCAGAGTGTCTTTGTTCACCTGGGGTCCTGGGCCACACTCTATCAAGGGCTGGGCTGGAGGAGCTGGAAACTGAGTAGCTAAGGTCAGTCATGTGGGCACTTCATGTCTACGTGATGGATCCCAAATAAAAACCCTGGATACCGATGCTCGTTTGAGTTTCCCTAGTTGGTGTTACTTTATACATGTTACCACACATCTTTTCTAGGAGAATTAAGAGCTGTCTGTGCAGCTCCACTGGGAGAAGACAACTGAAATCTTGTGCCTGGTCTCTCCTGGGCTCTGCCCTATGAGCAGTTTCCCCTTGCTAATTTATTCCTTTCACTGGAATAAACTGTAACCATGAGTATAATAGCTCTTCTGAGTTCCGTGAGTCCTAGTGAATCACTGAAACTGTGGGTGATCTTGGGGCCTCCAGATATTATGTATGTATCTATCTCTATCTCTATCTCTATCTCTATCTCTATCTCTATCTCTATCTCTATCTCTATCTCTATCTCTATCTATGTACAAGACTTTCTCAGAGAGGTTTTTTTCCTAACCACTCCATCTAAAATAGCTTTCCCTGATATTTTCTACTATAGCACAATGTTTATTTTCTTTCATAGCATTTACCACAGCAGGTAACTATTTTATTTATTGATTAATTGATTTTAGATGTGTTTCTTGTCTCTTCCATAAGGATGAAAGTTCCATGAAGGCAAGGATCTTATCTGTTTTGTTCCTCTCAGTGATTTTTACTGTCTAAAACAGTCTCTGTTGATAGTGTTAATCACTCTAATAAATCCATGTCCCTTAGCAATATATGCAATCTTAATCTGCACTTGGCTTTAGGCTAACTTTTATATAGACTTTGACCAATTGTTTATTGTCTACCATGAAACTGCTAGTTTTTTGAGAGTTAGGATTTTGTATCACTCTCTTTCAGTCTTCTACAAAGTGTGTTTTTGCCAATGTTTAAGTTATTTATCCACATTCAGAATATTATACCCCACTGGGTAGACATTTAGGTTTTAGATCCATAAATTAAACTTAAATAGAAATGCTGTGCTGCATCCATTTACAACTAAAAATGAACAATCAATCCAGGAATAAAGTCAGCTAGATCAATTGCTTGTCACTGTGTGGCTGAAAAGTCCAGATAATTGACTGTTTTCCCCCACTTTTTAGACAGCACTTAGAAAAATTTTAAGCATATTTTGAGCAACTGAAGCTTCATGTTAGCTTTTCAAAGCCATAAGATCAATATGAGTGTTCATTCAATATTTTTGGATGTCAGGATATCAACAGCATCCACATTTGAGATAAAGGTTATTTTCATTCTAGAAGCCATCTAAGTAAGTTATGGTATCAGGAGAAAACCAAAATTACCCCTGATGGTTCAATTAAGAGGCTTTAATGAGGAAGCTACTTTCAGAGTTGTGGGCAGGATTATGGGAATAGACAACTAATGTTAAGGAACCTAGAGACTAGCAATAGCAGGAAGCCATTATCATCCCAGGGCTAAAGGGACAATGGGAGGATAGTAGTGTTACAAACGTCCAGTGAGATTCTGGGTGATGTGGCCATAGGCTGAATCTGTAGCTGTGAAGGGGCATAGCTTATTGTGGAGCTGTGATAAAGCAGGGATCAAGCAGTCAAGAATAACCTGGCCTCACTTTCTTCCTACTCTCACTTTTC
The DNA here is from genome assembly GCA_029593785.1 of Cabassous unicinctus. NCBI lineage: Eukaryota > Metazoa > Chordata > Mammalia > Cingulata > Chlamyphoridae > Cabassous > Cabassous unicinctus. The sequence goes on from JAQZBX010067717.1 coordinate 10,131, forward strand.
CTTCTGGTGCTTCCCCTTAGCCAAAACCAACTGGAAATATAGGCAGTGCCTAATAAAATAAAACAGGCCAATAAACCAATCCTTCAATCTTAATGCTTATATTTATGAGCCTTATTCCTATAAAATGAAACTTAGCCTAAGTATAATTAATGCCTAAGGGTTACCTCATAAAAACCTGGTTGTTACTCAATTGTGGCCTCTCTTTAAGCCAAATTCAGCAAATAAACCCACTACCTTCCCCCTGATGTGGGACATGACTCCCAGGGATGAGCCTCCCTGGCACTGAGGGATTATTACCAAGCACCAATCAGCAATGTGTTTGGAAATAGACCTTGACCAAAAGGGAGAAACACTAAATAAAAAAAAGAGTTTTTTAATGGCTAAGAGATTTCAAAGTGAATCTGGAGGTCATTCCAGAAGTTACACTTATGCAGGTCTTAGACAGATTTCACTAACTGCCACAGTAAACAAAACCTCAAACAAAAGTGCTCCTGAAGGCTCTAGGGACATCTGGATACTATAGGCATGGCATATAGCCTCATGAAATCAACACCACTTTGGCAGGCTCTTTTTGGGAATATATGATAATCTATTTCCCCAATATAACCAAGTTAGACTCATTTATAATTTTCCTACTCATGATTCTTCTACCCCTTTAATTTGAACCTATAATTATCACGATACCCATAAAATATAGGTCTCAAATACTTAAAACTTTGGACTGTTCATATGCTCGTTGAGCCCTGAATCCCAGCAGAGTTGTAGCCAACATCTACTCTCCAGTTCTTTAGACTTGCCCATGACAACTAACAAAATGACGATGATGGACAAGTCCCATCCCAGAAAACAAGGAGTATCTACAACTGCAAGCAAAACAGTTCCTTCCATCTTCCCCATAAAATCTAAGCCCACTCTCAATCTGAAGCAATTAGGGTGTACATCATCCCAAATTCCTCAAGATTGAGGAATGAACAAACATCAAGGGGGAGGGTAACCATGAGCCAATGTAGATTTATTGTTATTGAGGTTATTACCATGTGTTAAAAGAAGAACTTGTAACATTGATATAAAGATAGTGGTTACCAGGGGTTCAGAGGGGTGGGAGAGGGATGAATAAGTGGAACATAGGGCATTTTTAGAGCATTGGAATAGTTCTGTATGATACTGCAATGACAGATGCATTACATTATACATTTGTCAAAGCCTAGAAAACTGTACAGCACAAAGTGGCAACCATAAACTATAGACCTTAATTAGTAAAACAAAAAACAGAAAAAAAAAACAAAATAAAAAAACCAACTGGAAGTCAGATTGCAAGGTGCCCAGTGATGCTGTTCATAGACTTCAGAAACTTGGAGCAGGGAAAGGAAAGGTGGACAATGAATGCAATGGAGGGGTTTTGGAACAAACAGAGGGTAATTAGCATGGTTTACATCATTTGTCCTCAATATTTATTCTTGTGCTTTTCATTCAGATGATGAAACTATCATTTTAAACACAAATAAGCATTTCAAGGTGATGTAATTCAGCCATGATTGCACCTTGGACCACAAATATACACCATTAGTACAGTACATGTAACAGGAAAGGGGTAATAAATGATTTATCAAAATAAAATACTTAACATTTGCTACATTTCCCATCTCTGTGGTTAACAAGAGGCTAAACCTTATAATTATAATTTCCTTCTTAGAACACACATTCCATATTCCCCTTATTCTCTGACTGTGTCTTGGTTGATCAGCATTCTTTACCAAATGTTCATTCCAGAAGGATCTGAGTCCCTAGTGGTTCTGTAATTATTGGATTGCTGCAATTTTCCATTGACCTTCCATATAGGTAAACATAAGAGTATCAAGAGGTGCTCAATCTTATGGTCACCATTTTATAGCAGCAATGCAATTTCCCTTGATAATCAGGATTAATCACCCCTCTTCCCCAGCCACTGTAGTAACTCTCTTCTCTGCATGCCAGTTTGGTAGCATTAAGGGCCCCAAATAGCTAAGTGGCAGTCTCAGTTTCCAGTTTAGTGTAACAATGTCTTTGTTCCATGATGGAAACTTTACTCCTTTGGAAATCAAGACTTCCAAACTGGCTGAACTCAAGGTTCCAGGGTTGGAAAGCAAAAATTCCTTCAAAAAGTTAGAACCAATAGTGAGAATCAAAACTTCTACTTCTACCTATTAGTTTCTAGATTTATATATTCTGCCTTTGAAAATAAGAGAACAATAAATTTTTGCTCACTGATTTAAATAATGTATCACATTTTGGTTGATGGTGCCCCCAAACTTGGAGAATGTGGACTGTCAGCTGGCACCTTCACTGAGTCTTTGATCATGGCTGTTTCACTATTCCTTCAGGGTGGCTGCTTCTTGGTGGTAAGGAATGATTCTGTGTACATCCAAAATCAGGATTTGGTGGGTCAGAACATATCTCATATATGATGATATTCCATGTTCATAATTTAGTAGCAAGCCCAAGATACTTCTGAAATGGAGAATAGTTGCCAGCAGAAGAGTGTGACTCTTCCAAACCCCCAAATGGCAGGGCTCCGATTCTACTACTGCGGTTTTCTAGAGGCTTTTAGAGCATTCCTCTTGGCTGAAGATCTTTCAGTTATCATTGATTACCCTAGATATAAGGAATAAGTGGCAGAGTAGCTCATTCAACAGCATGGACCTGTTGTGGAACCTGATCTTGCTCTTAGTTCCACATGAAACTGTCAACCTTATGGATTATTCAGCAAATTCACCATACCTAAATGTTGTATATGCTGCCTCCAAATTCAATGGGGCCATTCCAAGTATTTTACTTCTTTTTGTTGTTGTTGTCATTAGTGTTAGGTGCAGCAACTCTCACTTTACAGGATATAAACTATACCAATGAGGCATTCTCCTGAATTTCATGAATTTTATATTTCTCATTGTTATATCAAGGAAACTAGGTTACTTGCTCTTTCCTGTTGCTATTCACATAATTTCATCAACATAATGGATCAGATGATCCAGTCTCTGTCAACTATATAATGGCAGAGGAGGAGAGTTGTCATAGTTCTCTGGTTAGCCAATAAAGGCGTAATGCTGTTCCTGTCAGTTAAAGGCAAACTGCTTCTAATTGTCCTAATTGGGATTGGAAAAAATTTTTTATTCCAAGTCAATATCTGCATACTAGGTGTCAGGGGTTTTGCTGGTTTCCTTAACAAATACACTATTTGTAATCAGTGCTGTGATTGGTTTCACCACATGTTAAGTTTATAATTGATAGTCATTCTCAAAATGCTGTTTGGCTTCACTACTCTTGCATCTTTAAAGTTTTTTATGGTAACACTAAGCTCTGCTATTTCCCCCAAAGTGCAGTGTTGCATTTGGTTTACCATTTTTTCCAGAGGTGAGAGGCTTCCATTTGGCCCTTCCCATCACAGTAATCCTTAGTCCTTAGTAAGGGGATCAGTGTGAGAATTGTACCCATCACTAAGTTAATTTATTCCAATTGTACATGAAGAACATAGGAAAATAACCACAGGGTGGGTCTGTGAACTCACAGGACCCATGGGGAGACAAATTCAGACCAAGACTCTATCAATCTTCTTTCTATACCTGCCCCTTCCCCACTCTAACCATTCCACCACAGGCTCATTTGTGTCCCCAGAGATTCGTGTTACTTCGGAGCCAATACCTAATAACTTCTGAAGATCTGAGTATCTCTTTTTCACAGGGCCACCCTTTTAAATTGCTGTAGGTTCTTCTGGGAAAGAACCGGGGAAGATTGAGGCAGTATTTTAGGATCCTTCTCTAGCGGTTCCCTGCCCATCTCCTCACTCGAAGGGCTCAGGATCTGTGAACTGACTTAAGTCTAGGGGGTATCTGAGAGGCTATGAATTCATATAAGCACCTCAGTCAGTTTTTTTTGCCATCAGACAGTGGTTTCTAGATTATATTATTCAAAGCAATACCTTACTAGCCCACCCAACTTTTTCATTCATAGGGAAACACTAATTAACTTCTGCGGATTTCTGTGTTAATACAGTCTGATTGCCACTCCATTTCTGTGCTGTTTTATGGTAATTGGACCAACCTCACAACCAGGTCTCTGCCATTCTGGGATCTCATTATTCTCCTTGAAATCAAGAAAGCCCAAGTCAATGGCAAAGTCCCTCATCATCATCTCAAGTCTACATGGGGCAGCCACTCAGAACTCTTCAGGGATGCTAGAGTTTTCCTCACCAACGCATTTCTTTTTGCTTTGCCATGGGGTAAGATTAGGAGATAACTAAGTGCATTGCACATGATGAGAGGCACATTTCCACTTTTCTATCTATTTAAGCCTCCAGTTTCCTTTATTTACAACATACCAGAGAAATCTACATCTCACCTCAGGCCATCATTGAATCCAAGCTTCTATTAATCAACCAAACAAACTGTGAGACTCACTCCCAGCTATCTGAGCTAACATAATAAACCTCATTTCTTGGGATAGTACACTCACCTCACTTATACAGTGTCCTCCTTAATCTAATACTCCTAGAATCTATTTCCACAAGGCTTCTAATATTTCTATTGATATAAATTATCAAGATCTTCCAATTCCTTTGGTATATACACTCTCTCTCCCTGGAGAAGTGACTAGACATCCAGAGACTGTAATAGAATAAAACTCTTAACAACTTTAAAGCAAAAAGACAAAGGGAAGACCTAGTTTTACTGGCACACAGCAAGACCTGAAGCCATGGAAAAAGGGACACCATGGAGGAAGCTGTAGTCATGAAAGGAAATGACTACTTCAGAGACATGGTACAAGGAGGGAGCAGGAATACATACTCTGAGCTCTCTCTTTTTCTGTCCTCTGACCTTCTGGTGATATCATTCGTTGACTGAAACCAACGGGGAACTAGGCAGCAAGGGAGACCTGATGATGTCTTCCTAGGTGGATCAGCCTCCTATGGCACACGGGAAGATAGATCCAGGTGGGGCATTGTCTGGAATGGGGTGCACACATGGAGAATAACCAGCAATCTTTAAAAAACAAAGTCAATATAAAAATCCTGAGTTTAAAATTTAGAGGCATTATAATACAGTTCTCATTAGTGAAACATGAAAATGTCTTTGGATTTTGGCCAAGAAAAATCTTTATGGCTTCATAGCTTTAATAGGAGGTAGGACAAGTTATTCCCACAGCTGTACACTTTCCAATTTATTCCTCAATAAATTGGGAAGACATTACTCTCAGCGTTTCCATCCATTTCAGCTTCTGGCCATGCTCAATGGGGTGGAGGAGTAAAGATGGATGCCCTGAGCATTGAGGGAATTTCCATCTCCATGCTTTAATTTTTCTCTTTACTATCCCTTTAAATTCATGCCTGCTGGAAATCATATTCCTGGAAGTATTTGATTTTCATCCTTAATCAAATAGTGATTAAGAGGTATTTGATTGTTAATGGTAACTGACAACTTAGATTTATTTGAGCATTGTAACGTTCAGAAAAACTGTCAGACCAAGGAGCTTGTATGTGATATCTTAGAATTATTGATGGCTACCTCCCTTCCTGCTTTGTAACTCTAGGTAGACCACTGCCAATACCTTATCTATATAGGCCACAGTCCTTTGGCGCTCAGGCCACCATGGACATGAAAAGGTGTTGTTATAATAAAGGATGTATTTAGATACAGTGAATATTTCTTTTTTATTTTATTTTATTTTTTTTATTTTTAATTTTTTTTATTTGTAAAATGATATATAAATACATATGCATATATGTGCATTTGTTTACA
>JAQZBX010067718.1:0-15881 GCA_029593785.1 Cabassous unicinctus
CCGATATTTCAAAATTAACAGGCATAATTAGAAGAGGGAACCAAGTAGCTGCTTGAACTAAATATTAGCAGATATTTAGAAAGCGTGATTATCTCTTGACGCTAAAAGAGGGGAAAAATTTAATCTCTGGTGAGGTTTGGCAGAATCATTCTGGGCGATTTACTTACTGAACAAGAGTCCAGCTGACTCATGCGCACGTGGCGTGCTGGGGGGCATGTGGTGCTGGAGTACTCGTTGAAATGACAACCCTGGCTCACATTGTGCATGTGTGCATGCGGGCGGGGACGGCTCTCCTGGGATGCTAGGAAGAGTTTAGTCAAATCAACCCGGGCAGGAGAGCACGGCTGTTTGACCTGTAGACAAAGCCAGCAGTTGCCTGGATGCCTTCCTGGCAGTGAGTCTGCAAAGCTTGACTTGAGGGAACGCGGTAGTTTAACAGAAACTGGATTCTGAGAAGATAAAAGTCCCATAAAACAACATTTATATACAGACAATGAAACTGCAAAGCAAGCGTGGCAGGTCCAGCTTGGCTGTCGCAAACAGTAACGCTCCCATTATCAAACCCAGAACCTGGGCAAACTTTGGTAGTTATCACTCGTATCTGAAAGGAATAGGATCGCATTGTTTTAAAGTATCTTCACAGTCCTACCTTCTCTTTCATCTGCTACTGGAAAGCCCCTTCTGCACTAACCAAAGGCATCTTAAGTGGGCTGGACCGGTTTGGCGATTCTGGAGTTGCTAACCAGTGCCCTCCGTGTCAGTGCCTACCAGCTGCACATGGCTGCTGAAATTTAAATCAATAAAAAGTAAATAGCGTCAAGAACTCCTCAGGCACACTAGTCTGCTGTCGGCAGCAGCACAGGTCACAGGGTGTTTCCATCCTTGCAGAAAGTTCTGCTGGACAGGACTTGAGCTTCTGGCTCAAGATTCACCCTCCAGCCTGTGTGAGCGCCGGGCCTGCCAAGGAGACGCTGACGGTGCCACATCTGTGAAGGGGGCTGGCCTGGGCGCTGAGCATGGGCAGCCCCCACCTGCTCCGAGCACACAAATGCTTTCTTGCTTCTACCGCAGCAACCTGATTGTGGAGCCCTTCCAGTGGACTCAGGAGAGGACAGGCATTTACTCATTTTCTCCTCTTTCTTCGCCGTGGCAGGTGGAGGGAGGCGACGTTGGCTACCATAGCAGCATGCTCTTCCTAAGTTGATGTGTACAGTTTTGTTTTGTTTCTGCCAAGGCCTATCATCAATGGGGAGAGTGAACTTAGTTTTGTTGTATGTATTGATTTGATTTTTATTAAACATTTATCTATTTATTTACGTACGTACTTTTTTTTTTTTTTGATTGAGACCAAGCGGGACGAACAAATTATAAACAGTGGTTCTGGTGAGCAGCCAGCAGAGCCTGGTGTCTGGCTGAGGTTAACTTTTCAGGTTTGGTTTGGGGCCCTTTGCAAACTTGCAGTTATTTTTAAGCTGCCTTTTGTGAAAGCAGGCTGCAAAGAGAACCGGCTTCAGCCAGCCCTGCGTAAATCTCGTTTGGGGGTTTGCTAGGTATCTTTCACTTCGACTGGATAAAACATGACCAAAAAAAGAAAACAGACAATTTCTTGAATTGAAGCTTAAAACGGTGTCCCTCTTTAAGCTGAGGAGGTCACGCCTAACATAACGAAACTTGAATTTACAGCAAACTTCTGGAAACGTACACCTTAAGATGGAGGCACAAATCTCGGGGCCCAAATCTGTAACCCCGATGTACTTTCATAATGAGAATTCCCTTGATAACTACAGAAATAAAGTTTTGCAGCTGTAATAAAACTACATTTACCATATGCAGGTATATCCTAGGATAATCTATCAGCTGGAAGTTCGGTAAGTGTGTGTATGTGTGCGTATATATGTGTACAAAAATACACACATGTATATGTAGCAAACACACACACACAAGAATGTGTGCCTAGTGAGAGGTCTAAGTTTAGGCAAAGGAAGCTGCCTCGGGAGGGCTGGTTGTGCCGTCATCTAAGTCAGCGTTTGCAGCCGCGTTTCCTGTTTATCCTTTGGTGCTGCTCTCCCTGGGCAGACGTGGCTACCTCCACGCCCCCTCTCTCTCCTGTTCCTCAGAATAGTTTTTCCTCACCTTGCCCTGGGAGGATTAATGGTCTAAGCCTTTCTGATGAGGCTTCCAACCATCTTCCCTACGAATCTTTGTGAAAAGCCAAGAGGTCTCTTCCAGGCAATTAGCCATATATAATTTTCCAAATTATATGTTTGGCTCTGACGTGTGCGTCTCTCCAAAGCTGGCGTGCTATTTCTTTCTTTGGTCCCGAAACCAGGGTTGAGAGCAGTCGCCTCTGCTGCAGGTGACCCTGGGTGAGCCGCAGAGGAAGCAAATGTGCCCAGACAGCGGCCACTTGGCTGGCAGGCCTCGCCAAGGACCTTTCCAAGACCGTTATGGAAAGTGGGAAGCTAGCTTTCTTCCTTTCTTCATTGTGTCATTATTCCTTTTAAAAGAAAAGAGCAAAGATGTTTTCTGGCCCCCTTTTCAATTTAGTGTCTTCACTAACATCAGTTGGCTTCAAGCCACACCAGTGAAAGTCTACATGTGGGCAGAGTCATACTGAAGACAAATTTGTGCTCAGAACACTAGCCGCCATGTGGAGCATACAGATAAAACTTTATCCCACCACCCAGCAAATCCGAGAAAACTTTCAAGCTTCTTTCTCCTTCCCCAAATTAAATGTTTACTTAGCTTTAATTCTCCAGTTTCCTGATCCTCCCAGTGACAATGGGTTCATTAAAGATTAATTAGATAAACTTATCCATGCTAATGCGGTAGCCAGCTAATCTATCACTCCTCCTCCGTAAACTTTAACTCAGTTCACAGGTCCATGTTTCCAGGCGACCTTAAGGAGTAACTGCAAAAAGCACACGTTGCCCTGGCAGGCCACGGGGTAGGCGGGGAAAGGGGAGTCACGAAAGGCTTCAAGCTCTCCCGAGGGAAATCGTAGGTCAAGGATATCAGGTCACTTCTTAAGTGACTAAGGGAAGATGGGGAAGCGTTAGTATAAAGCGAGAACTTGACTTGTTTCATGAATTCAAAATAATCCAGCGAGTTTATATAGAGACCACATTTGCCCTAAACTTTCTCTTTACCTCCATTAAAAACATCCCATCTTGCCATTCATCCTCAAAATCTCTTGCATATTTTTAGCTCTTCCCTCCCTACCCAACATTGCCAGGTCAAGTTCTCTAGACATGTACCTCATGAGTCCTCTGGCCATATGCCTTTCAAGTCCACAGTCTCTGACCAGACAGAAAAGCACACTAAATACCATCACTCAAACACACCTTTCACTCTTATCTTCCATTTGAGCCTACTGTGTGTCCCTCACACACCCCATTTCCATTCATTCGTCTGCTGATTTCAGATGCCTTGTTTGATTTTGCCCTGCATTTCATCTTAAAAGGAAGCACATGCTTCCTAAAAACAATTTGGATTACTTTTTCCCCATTGGTATCACGCCATAACTCTGGAAGATAATCCAGAGAAGTAATAATCTCCTGAAATACCCTATGCATGCTATAACATCCTCAAGGTGAGATAAGGGAGGGTTCAGGTGAAAGGAAAGGTACCTGAGACTCGGGAAACATGGATTAAATGCTCATGATCATAATATTGGGGATGTTGGGAAGGCTGATGGGAAAGACCAGTTACCAAAATGAAACAATGGATTATTCCTTCCTCCTCCATTTCCTGTGGTAAGGGATTTATCTATTTCTCCTTTCAGGTCTATCAGGTTTTGCTTCACGTATTTCAAAACCTTGCTGTTTTGTGGGTACACATTTGGGGTCATTCTTCCTTCATGGTGGATTCATCCTTTTATCATTACATAATGCCCCTTTTGTCACTAGTCATTTTCTTTACTCTAAAGTCTGTTTTTTTCACATGATATTAATATAGCTCCCAAACATTTTTGACTAATATTTGCGAGACATATTTTTTTCCAATATTTTACTTTCAACCTACCTATGTCATTGTTTTGAAGTGAGCTTCTCATAAATAGCATATTGTTGGATCATTTTTAATCCACTCTATCAATCTCTACCATTTTAAAATGGTAATTTAGACCATTTACATTTAAATTAAAGATACGATAAAGTTTAAGTCTGTCATTTTATTGTTTGTTTTCTGTTTGTTCCCTCTGTTTTTTATTTCTCTGATTCTTGTGGGTTATTTGAACATTTTTCAGGATTCCATTTTGATTTTTTGTAGTGTTTGTGAATTTGAGTGTATCTCTTTCTATAGTTTCCTTGCTGGCGGTTCTGGAAATTAGAATATGCATGTCCATTCATGTCAACATTTTATCACTTCAGGTGAAGTATGGAAACCTTAATTGCATTTAGTTCCTTTACCTTCCATGTTTTAAATATTGTTGTGTTGAGTATAAAATGCTGTTACAATTTTCATTTCAATGATCAAATATGAATTGTAATACTCATGAGCAGAATGAAGGTGTGTTGTCTGTGTCCAGCTTCTTCTCTTTCCATTTGTTCATTCTTCCTTCCTGATAGCCAAGATTCCCTTTTTTCATTATGGCCTTTCTAAGTCTGCTGATGACAGGTGCTTCTAGCTTCCTTCATCTGAGAATATTTTTATTTCCTCTTCATTTCTGTAGAATAGTTTTACTGGTTATAAAATTTATGGTGAATATGTTCTTTTTTTTATAGCACTTGAAAAATGTTGCACATTTCCTTCTGGCCTCCATGATTTCATATGAGAAACCTGCTGTCGTTTGAACTGATCGCCTCTATAGCTATTGCATGGTTTCTCTCTGGCTGCTTTCAAGATTTTTTCTTTGTCTTAATTTTCAGAAGTTAAATTATGATGTGTCTTGGTGTGAAGTGTGTCTTCTTTGAGGATTCACTTACCTTCTCTAAAAAACTTAAGTTTATGTTTTTTATCAAATTTGGGAAATTTTCAGCCATTGTTTCTTCAGATACCCTTTAAGTCCCACCCCTCTTCTCTTTCTAGAGCTCTGATGATATGAATGCCGGCCATTTTTTTCTTAATCTTTTACTTCTGTGGGTCCTTGAGGCTTTGTTCATTTTTTTATAGTCTGGCATTTCTCTGTTGTTTGGATTAGATGAATTCTATTGATTGGTTCTCAGATTCATTGATTCTATCCTCTTTCCTCTTTGCTCCTATTGAGCCAATCCAACAAGTTTTTCAACTCAGTTATTCTATTTTCAATTCTATAAGTTCCATTTTTCATAACTTCTATTTCTTTTCTTTTCTTTTTTTTTTTTCATTTGTTTTGAGAGAATTTGCATGTTGAAACATTTTTATGATGGCTGCTTTAAAATCCTTGTCAGACAATTCTGATGTGATTTACCTCAGTGTTGGCATCAATTGATTGTCTTTACCCATTTAAGTTGATATATTCTTGAGTCTTGATATCATAGATGAACTGCACTGAGTTGTTGATATTTGGCTATTATGTTTGGAGATTCTGGGCCCTATCAATTTTTTTATTTTAGCAGGCAGTCACCCTGTCATGCAGCATACTGACCCTGACCTGCTTCTTTGGGCTTTGCCTCCACGGACAACTTAGTTTCCAGAGCTTTCTCAGTGCTCCTTTGGCCTGCTCGGTGTGTCTCTTGCTCTAGGGCTCACACTGGTGCCTGCCCCCTTTTCGCCTTTTGTAGTTCTCTTCTCAACCTTCCACATGACGTCCAGCAGCATAGGCCTGTTAATAACAACAATGGCAGCAGTAATAATAATGGTATTGCATTAATGATAGCTGGCATTTACTGAGCACTTATCCTATTCTAACTGCTTCTCATTTCATTTGTCCAGCAGCCCTATGTACTAATGTTATGCCTATTTTACAAATTAGGAAACTGAGGCAAAGATCTTAATTAACTGGACCAAGACCATGCAGCTGATAGGCAGAAGGGCTGGGCCTCAAATTTAGGCAGTGTGGCTCCCGAAGAGGTGCTCTTGGCTGCTAAGTTAGAGCCCCTTCACTTTTCTGGAACGGCTGTAGCCTCTGTAAACTGGAGATGGACAATCAAACAATTACCACCGCCACAGAAACAAGGCAATAATAAATATGCCAGCAACGATAAACACTATAAACTGAGAGGTTATTAGGTTCAAAATCTGTGCCATAGACCGGCCATGGATCTTTTTAGATGAATCTTACTGCAGCCTATATGGGAAGAACTATTCTTATGGCTGTTTTACAGCACTTCAGAGATGTCAGGTGACTTGCTGAATGTCATGCTGCTAATAAGTGATGGAACCATGGTTGAAATCCAAGCACTCCCTGATTCTATGAGTTGATTCACACACCTCCCCACAAAAAAAATTCCCTCTATAATCCCTCTATAAAATATTTACTATTTGTGGAATTTTCGCCACCTCTAACATATGCATATTGAAACTTCCATTTTAGAATATATGTCTAACCATTAAAGCAGCATTAACTCCTGAGCCATGTATCCAAAGTGCAGACCATGGGCACAGAAGGCAGATGCCAGGCTAAATAATCACAAATAGAGGCTGGTGAACTGCACCGAGATCATTTATCCCCACATGGCAGACAGATTTGTTAGACCAACAGCTTCAGAGAATTTGGTAACTGAAGTTCACCTCCCTCTGAACCTGCAGCAAGCCTTCAGAAAATACTAGATGGCAATTTTATTTTTGGGGTAGAGTTTTCCTTATAAGTGATTCAAACTGATTAATCTTTAACTTGGGGGGTTGAAAATAAAAGGAAAAATGATGTAAATGACAGCATTATCCACACAAATATTTTCAAATCCTTGTAATTTCCAAATAAGAACAGAAGTCTCAAGCTAATGAACCAAAACAGTGGTTCTAGCATTCCAAAGGCAATGCCGTTAATGCCACGGAAGGAATTCGTGTTTCCCTTGATTCCAAAAGAGAACATCTTTGAAATTTGCCTTTCTATAATTATCAAGTCATGAAAAATGGTCCATATGGTTATAGTTTATAAAAATGGTGTTTGTGTGGCTGAAGAAATATGTAGTTCAAACTTAACTCAGCACTGTTTCTCAGTTAGATATGACCCATTTAACAAGGAGTTCTTAGGTATTCCTAATTAATTATATGTACCAATGCAAATATGAAATTTCTTCTTTCTCTGTGAGATTCAGTTTAAAGTTGTGAGAAAATGAGTTGACTTTCAATTTTGGTGTATTTTAATCACTTTGTGAATTTTGATTCCACATCATACTTTGAAAAGTTGCTTTTAAATAACATATACCAGATTCATTCCTTTGAATTTAATATTTTATTATGAAAGTTCTAGCATCTCTACCTATTTTTTGTTTGTTTTGCTGTATATTTCCAAAGAATAACAATAATACCATTGAATGAGTGGGACATCTCATCATATGATTCTTTAAAACTTCACAAAACTTTGAGTAATTAGTTCAGACTGCGGGAATTTATCCAAGGTCTTCAAACTCTAGGCTTCCCATGGAGTTGCTTGCTCTTTGCCCAACAAATATTTACCAAGTTCCTACTATGTGTAAAGCACTGTGGGGGCGTTTCAGAGGGGAATGAATCAGACAGGATCTAATCTTACAATCTGGTAAGAAAGAAGGGGCATGTGATAAGTCCCAGGGGCAAGTGACAGAAGAAGTGCTGGAGAAGTCTTGAGAAGGGAGAGCAGCCTGGCGGCCAAGACAGAGCTCCAGGGTGGGGGGCTCTAGAACGGGGTCTTCAAGGGGACCCGGATTTCACCAAGTAGAGACGATGGCAGATGCCTTTCAGGCAGAGGTAGCTGCAACCCAAGCCATGGTACAGGGCAGGGAACACACAAGCTGTGTTTGAGGAGGAAAGTGTCAGCAGTCTAGACCAGGGAATTCAGTTGAATAAGAGGGGAAAGGGAGATAATAGGGAATCAGGTAGGAAATACTAAAGTCTTTGAGTTTTTATTGATAAGTAAGGGAGATCCACTGAAGTATTGGATCATGAAAATTATATATCTCAACAAAGATTTAGGAAGACTGATCTAGTACGTGTATCTCAGAAGGAACAGGGAAATGGGATGGAGAGCTTAGAGACAAACCATTTGTGTAACTATTAACAATAGAGTAATGGCTTTGGGAATAGGATAAAAAGTACAAACCACAGGAGACGTAATGAAGGAAGCGTAACTAGAACTTGGTGGAATATTGGGGTGGGTGTGTGTTTAAGTTGGACAAGGGCAAGGATATCAAGGGAGAAGCATAGCACTCTTTACAGAAATAGGAGATTCCCTGGGGAGAGCTAAGTGTGGAGGAAGGGAAGATAGTGATTTAGACTTTAGTTGTGTTGAATTTGAACTGACGGGAAATAGGCATGTTGACAAACTAGATAGACATTTAGAAGGGGAATTGAGCAGACCAGGTGCTATTGGAAATGGAGCTTTTGATGCCTCAGCTCTCAGTCCACCCAGGTGAATATCTACTTTCTAGTACATGGTGCAGGAGACTTATTCAGTCTAAATACATCTTTCAATTCTGGGTCAGAATATATTTCAGAGTCTGCATATGAAATGGACACTAGTCTTCCAATTATAAGTTAGGGAGGAATAATTACTATTTATGCTATGCCAATGGCAAGCCTGAAGCTCCAAATTATAGATCTTACATTGGATCACTGCTGAGGCCAAGAAACACCTTGGACCTGCGTTCCTAGTAGAATTAATGGATATGTATTTTTTATTCTCCTTCGAATATCTGGCATGATTCTTCATGGACTGAAACAAAAGCTGTTAGCTCTTACAGAATTCTGCTTCTTGCATGTTTCTATTCATCTCCTTGGTATTTATTAACTTAGAGAACTAAGAACAATATATTTGAATTCTAGTCCAGTTTGTTCTGATACTAGGGATATTTACATATTCTTCTTTTAAACTATCAATAATTTTGATGCCAGATTAAGTAAAATATAATAAATATAGACATATATCATATTTTTAATTTTAAAAGGTAAACTGTTTTAAAAATGTGCTTTAAGGGGATGAATTTTCAACACAAATTCTGATTATTTCCACAGATAAGTGAAAATTGATCATAGCTATGAAAAGTAAAAGTGTCTTACAAAGAAATTGATGTTTGGCAGCAACAGGTAAACAATGATATACAAAATTTTAAAGGTAAATATCTTGTTAATTCAATCTTAAATGATAAAGTTCTTTTTTTCTTTTTTTTTTTTCAGAACTAGATTGCAAGATTTTACCCCTCCCTTTGAGTCAACTCCGTGTCATTTCCTCTTGGTTTCTTCCCATTATATCAGGTTTCCATTTTGTGATCTGTGTACCCAAGCTTGTTTAAGGAGCAGACCAGACTCTTACCCCATAAACCTCGCTTCCTCTCTCTCCTGAATTTATTTTAATTGCTGATACTTGAACCCAGGGGGTTGTTTAAACTAACACTATGGAGTCAAGAGGACTCATTCTCCCCACTCCAGGCTACCCGTAGGTCAACAGTACGAGGCAAGACCCCTCACATTTCATTATCTCAAGACCAAATCTCCTTTCTCAGCCTTCACTTTCCAAGCTTTGTGCTTTGGGTCCTCACTCACCCACTCTGTTGAGTCAAGCGAAACGTGGGATTGCAGCCCAGTCAAAAGTATATTTGCTTTTTTCTCCAGCTCATTGTTTTTATTTGCTTACATGCTTCCTGCCATTGTATAAATCATGAATTGGCATTGATTTATTATTTTAACCAACTCACCGAAAGACACCATTCTTTCCCAATGCAAGGAGAGATTCTCCAGTCATCCATGTTTTAATAGGTGGAAAAAATGTTCTGAGAACAAATTGCATAGGACTGTTTTTTTTATTTGAAGAAAAACAGATATTTGTTTGCAATCCAAATAGATTAAAAAACAAATAGCCTCTGCACTAAACTGTCTCCTGATGATACTCTGCATATGACAGATGATTTTATTAAGTTATAGAAACATTAAACTCTATTTAACTTAAGCAATTAATTATCATGAGAAAGTATTCCCTAGGCCATTTATTTTTACCAGACTTTCCCCCCTTACTAGCCAACAAAATTGCTGTTATAAGCCATTTTGGCTTTGGAAATGTTCCTCTTAAATTTCATTTGCTCCAAGTCAAAAGAGTTCCTGAATTACAGAGGTCTGGCGATAGGAACTGGTAATGGTGCCGTGAAGTAGAAATTGTATTCTAGTTCATCGGTGGTTTGCTTTGCCCTTGGGGCATAAGTACATGTTTGGTATGTACAGATTTTCCTAACAGTTGCAAAGAATTCAGTCCTGTCAAAGGCCATTTCCATCTACAAGCCCGCCATTTCCTGCCAAAGGTTTCTGCCAAGGAGGATCTATCAGTTGACCTGCTGGCATGACCTTGGACTCTTGGGATTTTTCCTAATTCTTGATTCCCTGCCAGGGATATGCTGGTCCTTTTATTCTCTGATTCAATGTCTCATGTAAGAACAAGCATGATTGCTTTTCAGAGCTTAAGGTTGAGGAGCGCTCAGGCCTCAGAATTTACCCGTGAAGTGTTCACTTAGGATAAGGCCAAGTGGAAGCCAACTCCCAATATGCTACTTAGAAGGGTTGTGCCCTCCTGGTCTTGCCCTTGTTCTCCTGTCTTATTTATGAGTCAAAATAAATAGTAAAAAAGTGATTTCCATCTCTGTCATCCCCCACACCCATCTCCAATTGCGTGGACGGTAAACCAGGCACTGGGAATCCACAGCCTTATGTGTGGCATAGGCAGTTCCTGTAGGAAAACTTGGCGTTGTTAATTCAGAGAACTATAGCTACCTTTGCTGATGTCCTGAGATGCCTCTATAAAGGCACTTATCTCACTATGGGCAGGCCTATGTGTCTGCATGCCCTGGTTAACCTCCCACACACACCTAGAAGCTATTCCTTTTTTAACCCCAATGTCTAATTCACACCAGGATCATAATTGGTGCTTTATAAATATTTGTTGACTAAATAAATGCATGGATGCATAACACTGCAGGGATGTCTCAGATACTTATAAGCCGGTTGGTTGGTTTTCAAAATTGTGCTGATGCACGGAGAGGGAAGATACTTAGGGATCAGCACCAAAGAGCCAAGCCTGTACCATGTGCTTGTACAGAGAGCCTCATGACTTACACTCTTTTGTTCTGTTTTGAAAGTATAACCAACCTCATAAACTCAAAGGATTCTAATTTTAAATTTATAACAATTGGGCTTTGAGGGAGTTTAAATTATCTTGAACTAACTAGGAACACAAAAGAGAAGGTTGTAAGGCATCTTGTAATTCTCTGCCTCTAATATTTGTTAATAAGTTGGCTTTCCATTAACTTTTTTTTGAAAATAAAAGAATGTATGAAGCAGGATTTGAAGGCTAATGGAATGGAACAAAGTGTTTTCAAGCATACTCATGCACTTTGCAGATGCCACTTCACATGTTAGAATAATTAGTAACTACTCTTACCTAAATTAGAATAATTACTAGGCAATTGTTTTGGTTATTTAAACTCAGTTAATACTATTACTTTTAAAAAGACCAAACAGCCTTTACAGAAGTTTCCATCATTTAACCCTTTCATTGCTTCAGAGCACTTTTGTGTATCAGATAATATTAATTAACGATTTGGGGACAGAACAGGAAAGAGCTCTGTCCTCAGTGATACATACCCCACTCTCCTCAGACTTTTCTGTAACATCTGTTTATGACACTTCCCTTTGCTGTGCCTTGGCCTCAGGTTTGATTTGAACAAATTGCTGCTGCTACTTTCCCAGGATCAGGAAGTTTCTGAGGCTCACCTCTCACCTTGTTTTGAACACCTGCACTCAGAGCCAGCAAAGTTGCTTTCAATCTCGCATTGCCTAACTCCTTTGGATAGGCACCCACCCAGAGAACAAAGCACCCGGCCTTTGCAAATCTGTTTACGGAAAGTGAGAAAAAATGCTTATTTTCTCTTTTTCACTCATTTTTATCTCACCTGGAAAAGTTTGTTTGCAATCTTTCCAACGCTAGAGAATCATGTTGGATGTTTATGAGTGTGTGTTGGAGGAGGACTGGTTTGATTGAACCAAAGACTCTTCTGCTACAAAGTCTTTGAAATCAATCTGATGACGACTGAACTAATGTGTGAAAACGTGAGAACCAAATCAGCATTCTCTTCCCAAGAGAATGATCTGGAAGTGTCACCACAAAAGTTCAGAGATGAAAATTAATAACTTAGCTTTTTTTTAGAGATGATCCACTTGGTTCTTCTCAGTGCCTAAATTTCTACCTGATAGGAACAAAACTGCCTTTCACCTCTGTGTGTGCTCTGGGAGTTAGAGTGGAATCTGGAAAATGGTACTTTATCGTTCAGAAGACCCAATATCCTGGGTTTTGTACCACATAAATAACGATTAACGTTGTAATCATTTTCATCTTTATTCATTGCTGTCATCTGCCGTAAGTGAACAAACCATATGTCTGAGGCTTTCGGATAGTTAATGCATGGGGAAATTGAGGGCTTATATTGAAAATATTAGTATATATGTATTATTTAAACATTTTAAGGACCAAAACAAACTCATAAGTGCATTATGGAAAGATGTAAGATATATAGATATGGATATGGATGGATATAGAGAGACTTTGGAAGGCACAAACTGTAAGCATAAACTCATAACAGTTAAAAAGTTGCCTAAATCTTAAATAATATGCATCAATATCTGCTTCAGACTTTGAACACAATCTCAGTACCAGATTCGCCTTTGAATATTTGCAATGTACATGGGCTTCCACGACAGTTTCCTCCTAAGAATTTGAGTGTAGATTTTGATCCATAATTTGTATTTTCTTCTTACATTTAAAGTAGCTTTTAAAAAGGAGGAAATGTTGCATTATGCAAAATACTAATTTGCCCTACAGATACATATAAAAGTGCATAGAGGATAATTATTCTTCAAATAAAAAATAAAAACACCACACAAATAATTTGGCTCCTTAAAAAGAGTTAGACTCATATGAAAGTGTCTATTAATATAATCATGTAATTATTGCAATTATTCATATTTGCGTGTCTTTCCTCTGAGGTGTCCACTAATTGCACATTCATGGAAATAACAGTCATATTTAAATGTGCATATGCAATCACACATGTGAGTGTATATTAATCATTCTGTTAGGGAATGCTGTTTTCCACTCCTTTATCTGGAAGGATCTCCATTCTCCTTGTGTTGTTCTTTTTCAATTCTTTCTTCTCTCTCTTGAAGTTCCTGGGGATTTCTCTACCCACCCCCCTAAATTAATGCATACCAAAACTCCAAATACCTTCATAGCTTAATTGCAGCCTTTCTAATTAAGCATTAAATTATGAGAGGATTCCTGGCTATTGGGTGAAGCTTATTCACTCCTCTGAACATGCTAAAGCATATCCTCCAGTGGCTAAACACAGCGAGCTGCCAAAGAATTCCATCTAATTGTTTCCCCCAAACCTATAACCTAATAATAGATCCTAGAGAACTCTTTAAGTTATTTGAACTATATGCTGAGGTCTACTAATAGCCATGAAAATGAATTTAGAGTGCATTCATGTTAAACTTGGTTTCCTTTAGTGAATATTAGAAGTTAGCCACTTGGAACTCAATTGATAGTTATTTTTATCCGTACTCCCTGTTTTTAATTTAGAAGGACCGAATGGTGTTCAAACAACTCTCCAAGATTGAACAGCTCTTATCTTACTTATGTACCAAACAGAAAACAACAACAACAACAACAACAAATAAATAAGAAAGGCATTCCTGTCCAAGAAAAATTACACCCAGGCATGCTGACCACATTTGTGGGCTACATCGTTCAATAGCTATTAGCAATCTTTGTAAATGTGTAGAACAAAGGATGGAGGCCAATGATTGATGAGCGTTGTGTTAGTCAGGGTTCTCTCGGGAAACAGAATCGACTGGAGATATCTGTCAATAGTGTGAGATTTTATGAGTCTCTCACATGACCGTGGGGATGCACAAGTCCAGGTTCCACAGGCAGGCTGCAAACCAGGGGCTCCGATGAAAGTCTGATGAAAGGTCCTTGATGAGTTTCTGGGAGAAGTTGGTTGTCCAACGATGAGCTGGGAAATTCTCTCTGAATGTTGAAATCACTTCCCCTTTTAAGGCATTCATCTGATTGTATAAAAGCGTCACCCATTGCTGATGCAATCTCCCTGATTGATGCAGATGTAATCAGCCATCCACACAGTAAACTCACTGGTGATTGAAGTCCATAAATGCTCTTGTATTACAATTAGCCCAGTGCTTGCTGTACCAAACACCTGGACGCAATTACCTGGCCGAGTTGACACATTAGCTTAACCATCACAGTCCACCCCTTGTCAACTTGGCAACCATACACATTACCCTAAACCATAGTCTCTAAGTAAAAACAATAACAGACAAGCATACATATATATTTCCGCCTAACAATGTTCAACTCCCCTGCGTACAACCAGAAACGCATTAATTCCCCACAGAATAGGGTGCAAGTCCTTGAGTAATATTCATTCTTAAACTTGACATCCTTAAATATTATGACGTGAAATTAATACAACTTTTTATATGATAGGGGAAAAGGTTGGGGAAGAAAACAAGAAATTTGTTTTGTGTACATATACAATCATACTCATAAAGAAACAAGGAAGAAAGGTTCATGACTATTACAGTCCTCGTTTCTGTAACTGGTCACGTGGTTGAAGTTCATATTTATCACTACCTTCTTCCACTACCCAGTCCACGTTCCCGTTACCTTCAGCAAGCACTTCAGCTGGCCGTGGTTCTTTGCCTGGTGGGGTGACCCAAACTTTCATTCCTGAAGATTCTGGGCCATTGTTAGTCCTGCTTGAATTGGTTTGCTGCAATTTTCCATTGACTTTAATCACAGGGCATGGCAGTACTAGCAGATGTCCTAGAGGATCTCCTGCATTCCAGGCAAATTCTTCTTTACCCCCATTATGTAGATGTAGTCCTATTTCCCCTTGATAGTCAGGATCAATCACCCCAGCCAGTATAGTAATTCCCTTCTTTGCCTGTTGATTCACAGGTAAGAGGAGTCCAAAGTGGCCCGGTGGCAGTCATAATTTCCAGTTCAATGGAATCATTGTTGTGTTCCCTGGTGGCAGCACTCCTCTTTTTGGGACTTAAACCTGTAGATCAGCAGAGCTTAAGGTTGCAGGGACAGGAAGCAAAAATTTTCCTAGTGGGTCACTAGGGGTAATAGTGACTGGTGCCACTCCCATTTCCACCCCTTAATTCCTGGACTCATGAATCCTGGTTATGGGAGAAACAATACCATAGAGAAGATGCTGATTTAGAGCATACATAGCCTCCTGGAGAACATTGTCCCAGCCCTGAAAGGTATTGCCACCTAGTTGGTGCCATAATTGAGTCTTCAAAAGGCCATTCCACTGTTCTATTAATCCAGCTGCTTCAGGGTGATGGGGAACATGGTAAGACCAGTGAATTCCATGGGCATTTGCCCATTCCCACACATCATTTGCTGTGAAATGGGTTCCTTGATCAGAAGCAATGCTGTGTGGAATGCCATGGCGGTAGATAAGACATTCGGTAAGTCCACGGATGGTAGTTTTGGAAGAAGCATTGCGTGCCGGAAATGCAAACCCATAGCCAGAGTATGTGTCTATTCCAGTTAAAACAAATCGCTGCCTCTTCCATGGTGGAAGTGGCCCAATGTAGTCCACCTGCCACCAGGTAGCAGGCTGGTCACCTCGAGGAATGGTGCCATATCGGGGGCTGAGTGTGGGTCTCTGCTGCTGGCAGATTGGGCAGTCAGCAGTGACTGTAGCCAAGTCAGCCTTGGTGAGGGGATGTCCATGTTGCTGAGCCCA
>JAQZBX010067719.1:0-15894 GCA_029593785.1 Cabassous unicinctus
TTCTTAAGATTGACCAAAGATACCTAGAGTTACAATCATTTCCCATACAGGATGGTCATATAATAAATCAGGCTTGGTTTTTCAACAGCATTCTAAAAACCAGACCTAGGGAGAAAAACTAGGTCTGGGAACACATGCATGGTTTCTAATATAGCAAATGTTTAGCCTGCCCGGATTATCACAAAATCAGGACAATGAGAATATTCGCATATAATAACTTTGTATGAAATAAATGGTTAGAATACATCAAACTTCAATGAATAAACCCCTAAGATAATTTTCAATGAAAAAATGAAAAATAAATATTTATGATTTATGCATGTAAAGCATGTTTTATTTTATTCTTTGTATCCTCCATGTGTTTTGATCATATATATATAAATATATATATATGCTTGTTTGTTTCAGATAAATCAAATCTTCTTGTCTTCAGAACCAATGGTATTTCTGATGTACCAACCTCACCAACATTACAGAGGCATAATAATGTGAATCAAATGGTGTTTCACAAAATCAGAAATGAAGATTTGATATTTGTAAGTCATTAGATGCTGATTATTGTCTTTTTGTCCTTTTAAAACACCTGTTTCTTAATTTGCTACCTCACATTACATTCTTGTGACATATGGGACTATTTTGTCATAACCTAGATTATAAAAATTAATTACATTTTAAGTATTTTTATTTCTTGTGAAAAAAATGATACCAAATTTGAGTTAGAAATCAGCAAAATTATTTTAAGAATGAAATTTAAAAATATTCCTCTATATATCTTAAATTAAAAATCTTCCTCTATCATCTTTTTTTTTCTCTATAAATCTTTAATTAAAAAATGTTTCTTTATAAAAGACCGGTGTCTTTAATTCTCAAGTTCTCAAAAAAGTAAGGGAAATCCAACAAGGAAATCAAAACCAAAGTAGTAAATAAAATAAGAGCTAATGTTTTGATTGCAGGATGATAGTATAGTGTAGGGATTGCTCTAACTAGCCAAGAGACCTAAGATTTAATAGAAATACAGTGATGGGGTGAGGTTTTAGACCTGCTCAAAGACAGTTAAAACTGAGACCATCCCAAAATAATACCAGGGCCATCAAGTAAATACACCCTCAGTAAAACTGAGTGGAATATGAAGAATTTACCTACTAGCAAAAGGAGAAGAAAAGGAAGATTGTGTGTCTTAATTGGGCTCTTAGTAAGGAAAAAGAGTCTCTCCTAAGAATTTGTAATCATAAGCTTTTGAGTTTGGGTTTCTTTATACTACCTGCATGGTCTAAGAAACCCTAAGCCAATGAATTAAATTAAAATAAAAAGTGGTACTCCATTGGTAATAGCCTGTTGTGCCTGGAAGAAGCAAATGTAAAACCTTTTTAGAGAAACATACCCTTAACCCAGGATTCCCATAGATAAAACCATTTTAAACATGAGTTTATATAGTAATTGAAAATTTAAAAACATACAGGGAAATAATCCAAAATTAAATAAGAGTCAGCAGACCAGCAAACACCAAATTAAACCTCCAAGAACTTCCATATAATAGAATTTTCAGATAGAGAATATAAAATACATATATTTAAAGATATAAAAGGAGTTGAAAATATGAGGAAATAGCAAGACATTATTAAAAATGACCAAAATGATGTGGGGGAAAAATAGCATGTATAGAAAGGAGAAATAGACTCATTGACATTAAAACAAAATGGACAGGGGAGCGGGTTTAGCTCAGTGGTTTGAGTGCCTACCTCCCATGTCCAAGGTCCCAGGTTCAATCCCTGGTACCGCCTAAAAAAAAAAAAAAAAAAAAATCCTCATCCAACACCAAGTTCAGTGTATGTTATACAGTCCCTAGATTATCCTCTAGCTTTCTTTTTCAATTGACATTTATGTCCCTAGACTACCCCTTTCAGCCACAAACACATTTATAAATCAGCAGCGTTATACTCACTAACTATAATGTGTTACCATCAATTCTGTCCATTTCCACATATTTATAATCTTAATAAAAAATTATGCATACATTCAGCATCAGTTCCCCCTTCTCAACCCTCATTCTACCGCCTAGTAATCTGTACTGTAAGAATTTAATTCCATGAGTTTACTCATTGTATTTAGTTCTTATTAGTAAGACTGTACATTATTTGTCCTTTTAGCTTATTTCACTCAATATAATGTCCTCAAGGTTCATCCATGTTATCATATGCATCCTGACTTCATTTCTTCTTATAGCTGAATATATTCCCATTGTAGGTATATACCACATTTTGTTTATCCATTCATCAGTTGATGGACACTTGGGTTGTTTCCATCTTTTAGCAATTGTGAATAATGCTGCTGTGGACATTGGTGTGCAAATGTCAGTTCACGTCCTTGCTTTCAGTTCTTCTGAATATATTCCTAATAGTAGAGTTGTTGGATCACACAGCAGTTCTATATTTAGCTTTCTGAGGAACCACCAAATGGTCTTCCACAAAGGCTGAACTGTTCTACATTCCCCAAACAGTGAAGGAGTGTTCCTATTTTTCCATATCCTCTCCAGCACTTGTCATTTTCTGTTTTTTAAGTAATGGCCATTCTATAAGGTGTGAAATGATACCTCATTGTTGTTTTGATCTGCATTTCCCTAATAGCTAGTGATGTTGAGCATCTTTCCATAGGCTTTTTGGCCATTTGTGTTTCCTCTTTGGTGTTGTTTTTTTTTTAACTCTTTGTCGTTGAATATATTTCCTAATTTCCACATTTCATCTTTACTCATTCTTTCCTTTTTCCTTTTTTTTTTTTTTTAAAGAATGAAAGCCTTGGACAGGGCACTTTTACAAAAATTTTCAAAGGTGTAAGAAGAGAAGTAGGAGACTATGGTCAACTGTATGAAACAGAGGTTCTTTTAAAAGTTCTGGATAAAGCACATAGGAACTATTCAGAGGTTTGTATATTCTTTATATAGTTCATGTAGTTTTTGATGTTTAAAGATGTGCTCTCATATGCCCACAGCACTTTCTTCATGTATGCAGTGTTTCATAATATATACTTAGATATGCATACACTACATATACACATACACATACATGTACACATACACATACACATGGCAAAGACCTTTCTAAGGATGCTTTCTATTTGTGCTCTAGAAAACTATAGGTTTTTTAAATAATAACATTTCCAAACTACTTTTAGCATTGTGCTCGGGGCATTACTAATACTAAAATCTGCATGTACTGAGGCAGTGGTTTTCAAACTTGGCTCCCTAGAGCCTTATGAGTTCTACAGAAATTCCGCCACAATTTTAACTACTTAAAAAAAAATGATTTTGAAAGGCATTGTACTAAGGAACACTGTAGGTGAAATATGGATGACTCTGGGCATCATCTAGAGATGTTAACCAGGCAGAAACCCAGCTGCCAGTTACCAGAGTCCTGAGCATATAGGAAGGCATCACCGAATATGACATGACAAACCATTTATGATTCTTAGAATGCCTCAAAGGGTGTTAGTGGAAGATGATGTGAAACATACAAGTTCTAATCTAGAACACCACTGTTGGTGATTGTGATGCTCTTAATAACTATACCTCATAGTTCTAGTCAAAAGGTTAAATTGAGTTAGGGTGATGTTAATTCTAAGCCAATATCCTGATATAGGTGCCATGATATTTTATCTACACAGAGACCATTCTTAAGTCTTGAGGAAGTGTCATTTGAAGCTCCCATCTACCTACTTCATCCCCATATCACTGTCTCTGGTGTCCACCTCTAGTTGTGCCTCTGCTCTCTACTGTCAGTTCTATGGGTCTAAGTCTGTTTGACTTGTGTTATTCATGGTACCCCATACCACTATTGTTCTCTCATTGCTATTTCCATATTCCAAGCTTACATAGATGTTTCCTCAGAATGAATCCTCTAATTTCAAGGGTAATGACAGTTGTAAGTCCCTATAAAGAGACCAAAGCACATTGTAGTCTTATCTATAGACTTGCTGAGAATAGGAGAAGGTACATTTTTCTTATGGCAGACAGTATCTCAATTATGAATACTTATAGATAAAAAACAATAATTCTTTTGCATTTTTTGTATGTTTTTCTTTGCCTTAGTCTTTCTTTGAAGCAGCAAGTATGATGAGCCAGCTTTCTCACAAGCATCTGGTTTTAAATTATGGAGTGTGTGTCTGTGGAGAGGAGAGTAAGTAAATCCACTGGCTTCCTCATGATTTTCTCAGTGCATCCATTGTAACTGTTTATGTAGGGAACTTTATTTTAGGAGCAAGGTAAGATATCAGTATAAACCACAATTTAATAGTTAAATATTGTTGAAACCAAAAACATGGTAGGAAATGTTCAGTTATATCTTGTAAAAAAGGAAACCAATGTATGAAATAAAATGCAGAAGATAGTTAATATGCCTTATGTTAAATGTCCAAACCAATAGTAATAAAATAAATAAATATACTTTAACCTTTTCTGTCAACCATAGCAATACAGATTATGGTTGGTTCAACATGACATTTGAACAACTGACCGTTTCAATACAAATTTAACCAATTCTGTGACTGTATTGTTTGTAATTTTGAAGACAAAGCATATAAATGATAGACTGAACTTTGAATGCAACTGAAGGAAATGATTGGATGTCGATACTAGAAATATTCTTTGCTTAAAGTTAGACTGTCCATAAAAACTACCAAAGGTATAGATTTTACTATATGTTTGAATAAAGTTTAACAAAGTTTACATTCATAAAATTACTTATGTATTCCCTATTACCCACTAATAATACACATCTATACTTTTATAACATTTTTAAAATATCTTTGAAAATTGACAGTCTTTTCAAAGGCAGTGGTTTTCAAACCTGTTCTTTTGGAGATATCTCAGAGACCACTTTGGGTATTGATGAGGTGAGAGAAAGCTAAATGCAGTGATGGAGAGTTCTGCCCACTCAACCCTAAGCAGAGCAGTTCTGTATTTACCTGTTATATTTATGCATGTTTCCCAGACTTTTTCATTCAGAGGGTCTGAGGCGGGGGACAAAGTTTGGATACACTGTTTTAGAGCATATAATCCCAATTCTTAGACTTGCTTTTATACTTATTTCTTTGATACTCTGATATGCATTTTCCCCCATATTTAAAAATATCTGAAATTGGAAGGCATCTTAAAATTAATGGCATGTCATCATTTAATTGGCAATGTGTTTTCTTTTGAGACAAACAAAAAAATGAAACATCTGACAATCGGTGTCTGAACTGTAGCAGGTCTTATTTTCAGGTTTTAGTCTGTTGCTTTTCTTGAGGAACTTTTAAAAGTTCCTCTCACAGAGTGCCTGTAGCTCAGTGGTTGAGCACCTGCTTCTCATGTATGAGGTCCTGGGTTCAATCCCCAGTACCTTCTAGGAAAAAAAAAAAAAAAAGTCCCCCTTGCTTCAATTTATTTTATTTTAGGATTTTTTAAAATTAGAGAACTTGTGGGTTTACAGAATAATCATGCATAAAATACAGGATTCTCATACAACACCCCACCAGCAACAGCTTGCATTGGTGTGGAACATTTGTTGTAATTGATGATAGTACATTTTTATAATTGTATTATTAATTAAAATCCATGATTTAACTTAGGGTTCACTGTGTAGTATAGTTTCATGGATTTATTTTTAAAATTTTTATTCTGTTACCATATATACAATCTAACATTTCCCCTTTTAATAATATTCGGATATATATTTCAGTGCTGATAATTGAGTTCATAATGTTGTGCTCCCATCTCCACCACACATTTCCATCATTCCACATAAGAAATCTGTACATTTTAAGACTTAACTTCCTATTCGCTATTCCAACCCATACCCTGGTAACGTATATTTTAGAATCTGACTTTTATGAGCTTGCGTATACTAATTGTTTCAAATCAGTGACATCATCCAGTATTAGTCCTTTTGTGTCTGGCTTATTTCACTCCACATGATGTCATCAAGGTTCATCCATGTTGTCATGTATCAGGACTTCATTCCATTTTAGGACTAATACCCCATTTTATGTATATACCACATTTGTTTATTCATTGATTGATGGACACTTGGGTTGCTTCTATCTTTTGGCAATTGTGAATATTGCTGTTATGAATATTGGTTGGTGTTTAAGTATCTGTTCAAGTCCCTGCTTTCAGTTCTTTTGGATATATACCTAGTAGTGAGACTGCCAGGTCATATCATGGTAATTCTATACTTAGCTTTCTCAAGAACTGCCAAACTGTCATCCACAGTGATTCTACCATTTTACACTGCCACCAGCAATGAATGTTTCTATTTCTCTGCATCCTCACCAAAACCTTTTATTTTCCTTTTAAAAAAATAGCAGTCATTCTAATGGGTGTGAAATGGCATTTCGTTGTGGTTTTCATTTGCATTTCCCTGATGGCTAAAGATGTTGGACATCTTTTCATGGGCTTTCCGCCCATTTTATATCTTTTTTGGAGAGATGTCTATTTAAGTCTTTTGCCTATTTTTTAATTGGGCTGTTTGTCTTTTTGTTGTTAAGTTGAAGGGTTTCTTTATATAGTCTGGATATGAATATATTATTATAATATATAATATATGAATATATATTATATATTATTGGATATGTGGTTTCTAAATAATTTCTCCCATTGTGTAGGTTGATGGTTTACGTTCATGATAAAGTTCTTTGAGGAACAAAAGTTTTTAATTTTGATGAGTTCCCATTTATCATTTTTTTCTTTCATTGCTTGTGCTTGGGCTGTAAAATTAAAGAAACCTTTGCCTAACACAAAATATTGAAGAAGCTTCCCTTTCTTGTAGGATTTGATAGTTCTAGCTCTTATATTTAGGTCTCTGGTCCATTTTGAGTTGATATTTTTATCTTGTGTGAGGTAGGGCTCCTCCATTTTTGGAGATCCAGTTTTCTAGGCATCATTTGTTGAAGAGACTGTTCTTTCCCAATTGAGTGGTCCTTGCCATCTTGTCAAAACCTTGTCAAAAATCAGTTTGCTATAAATGTGAGGGTTGATTTCTGAGATCTCAGTTTGATTCCATTAGTCTATATGTCTGACCTTGTGCCAGTACCATGCTGCTTTGATTACTGTGGCATTATAATAGGTTTTAAGATCAGGGAGTATAAGTCCTCCAACTTCATTCTTCTTTTTCAACACGGCTTTAGCTATTTGGGGCCCTTTACACTTCCATATAAATTGGATGATTGGCTTTTCCATTTCTGTAAAGAAAGTTGTTGGAATTTTTCTTGGGATTGCTTTGAATCTATAAATTGCTTCAGTTGCTATTGACATCTTAACAAAATTAGGTTTTCCAGTCATGTCCAGTCCATGAACATAGAATGTCCTTCCATTTATTTTGGTCTTCTTTATTACTTTTAGCAATGTTTTGTAGTTTTCTGGGTACAAGTCCTTTACATTCTTGGTTAGATTTATTCCTAGATATATGATTCTTTTGGTTGCTATTGTGAATGGTGTTGTTTTCTTGATTTCTTCTTCCAATTGTACATTGCCTATGTATAGAAACTACTGAATTTGGGGTGTTGGTCTTGTACCCCACCACTTTGCTGAATTCATTTATTAGCTGTAAGAGCTTTGTTGTGGATTTTTCAGGATTTTCTGTATATAAGATCATACTATCTGCAAACAGTGAAAGTTTTACTTCTTCCTTTCCAACTTGGATGCCTTTTATTTCTTTATCATACCTAACTGCTCTGGCAAGAACTTCCAGTACAATGTTGAATAACAGATGTGACAGTGGACAGTGAGCATCCTTGTCTTGTTCCTGATCTTAGAGGGAAAGCTTTCAGTATTTCACCATTAAATAGGATATTAGCTGTGAGTTTTTCATTTATGCCCTTTCTCATGTTGAAAAGTTTCCTTCTATTGCTAGCATTCTAAGTGTTTTTATCAAGAAAGGGTGCTGTATTTTGTCAGATGCCTTTTTTGCATCAATTAAGATAATAGGGTGGTTTTTCTCCATTGTGTTAATGTAATGAATTATATTAATTGTTTTTCTTAAGTTGAACCAACCATGTATACCAGGAATAAATCCCACTTGATAATAGTGTATAATTCTTTTAAATATGCTGTTGGATTCAGTTTGCTAGTTTTTTGTTGAAGATTTTTGCGTCTTTATTCATAAGAGATATTAGTCTGTGTTTTCAATTCTTGTGATATCTTTATCTAGTATGAGGGCGATACCTCGTAGAATGAGTTACAGAATGTTCCCTCCTCTTCAGTTTTTTGAAAGAGTTGGGGTCTTCTTGGGATGTTTGGTATAATTCCTACATGAAGCCATCTGCTCCTGGGCTTTTCTTGGATAGAAGGTTTTTAATGACTGATTTAATCTCTGTACTAGTGTTGAACCGAACCTGGGACCTCCCATGTGGGAGGAGAATGCTCAAATGCTTCAGCCACATCTGCTCTCTGCTCTCTGCTCGTTTTGTTTTTTTTTTGCTCGATGTCTGCTCGTTGTTTGTTTTTTTTTTAGGAGGCACTGGTATCCAAACCCAGGACCAGCTATGTGGGAGGCAGGTACTCAATGCTTGAGCCATATCCACTTCCTTCTGTTTCTTTTTGTGTCAATGTAGGTTGTTTGCATGTTTCTGGAAATTTGTCCAGAAATTAGTGTATTGGTGAACAGTTGTTTATAGTATCCTCTTATAGTCCTTTTTATTTCAGCAGGGCCGGTAGTAATGTCCCCTTTTCATTTCTAATTTTGGTTATTTGAATCCTCTTTCTTTTTTTGTCAGTCTAGCTAAAGATTGTCAATTTTATTGCTCTTTTCAAAGAACCAACTTTTGGTTTTGTTGTGATTCTCTCTGTTGTTTTTGTTTGTTTTCTGTTTCATTTTTTTTCTGCTCTAATCTTTGTTATTTCTTTCCTTCTGCTTGCTTTGGGTTTACTTTGCTCTTATTTTTCTAGTTCTTCTAGTTCTGAGGTTAGGTCTTTGATTTGAAGTCTTCTTTTTTAATGTAAGCATTTAGAGCTATAAATTTCCTTCTCGGCACTGCCTGCACTGTATCCCATAAGTTTTGGTATATTGTATTTTAATTTTCATTTGCTTCAAGATTTTTCTTAATTTGGCTTCTGATTTCCTCTTTAACCTATTGGTTGAGTAAGAGTATGTTGCTTTATTTCCACATATTTGTGAATTTTCCATTTCTTCCTCTGTTACTGATATCTAGCTTCATTCTGTTGTGGTCAGACAATATACATTGTATGATTTCAATATTTTTGAATTTATTGAGACTTATTTTGTGACTCCAAATATGGTCTATCCTGGAGAATGATCCATGTGCACTTGATAAAAATGTATATTCTGGTTTTGTTGCATGAAGTGTTCTATATATATATCTGTTAGGACTAGTTAGTTTAGAATGTCATTCAAGTCTTATACTTCCTTATTGATCTTCTAACTAGATGTTCTATCCATTATTGAGAGTGGTAGATTAAAGTCTCCTATTAATGTAGAACCATCCATTTCTCCCTGCAAATCTCAGTATTTGTTCCATATATTTTGGGGCTCAGCTGTTATGAGCATATGTATTGATAATTGTTACATATTCTTGTTGAATTGTCTCTTTTATCAGTATATAATGACCATCTTTGTCCCATGTAACTGTTTTTTGACCTAAAGTCTATTTTACCCACTATTAGTATAGCCACCCCAGTTCTCTCTCTTTTTTTCTTTTTTGAGGTACAGGGGGCTGGAGATTGAACCCAGGACCTCATATGTGGGAAGCTGGTGCTAAACCACTGAGCCACATCAGCTTCCCTGAGTTGGTTTTATCATTTGTTTTGCTTGTTTTTGTATTTTCAGGAGGCACTGGGAACTGAACTTGGGACCTCCCATGTGGGAGGTGGGTACTCAACTGCTTGAGCCACATCCACTGACCCTACTCCAAGTTCTCTTTTAATTACTGCTGGCATGGTATATATTTTTCCATCTGTCTTAATTTTCCACAGGGATGCCGATGCAAAGTACCAGAAATTTGTTGGCTTTTATAAAGGGAATTTATTTGGGATAAAAGCTTACAGTTCCGAGGCCATGAAATGTCCAAATCAAGGCCAGCAGAGTTGCATTTTCAGGGTCCTGCCACTTGGTGAGGCAAGATGGCTGATGATATCTGCCAAGGTGTCTGCCTTCCCCTCCAGGTTCACCATCTCTTGGAACCCAGCTCCTGGAGCAACAAGGCATAGGCTTGTCTCTTTCTGGGCTTCCTCTCTCAGTCTCTCGGGGTGTTTCTGCCTTTCTGCAGCTGTAGGTGAACCTGGAGTCCTCTCTCACATGGCAGCTTCCTTTTTCTCTCTGTGTGTCTGTCTGTCTCTGTGTTTCCATTATATCAGACCCAGCAAGAGGGCAGAGTCTCAACCTGAGTCATGCCTCACTGACATGGTCTAATCAAAAGGGTCTCACACCCACAGAATGGATTAATTCAAAAATAAAATCTTTTTCTTTTGGAGATTCATAAAAGAACTTCAAACTGCCACACCATCCTTTCACCATTAACCTACTTTTATCTTTGAATTTAATCAGGGTCTCTTGCAGACAGCATATAGTTGGGTCATGCTTTTTTGTCCATTCTCCCAATTTCTGCCCTTTGGAGAATTTAATCCATTTACATTTAAAGTCACTAGTGATAACACTGGACTTTCTTCTGAAATTTTGCTATTTTGCCCCCATAAGTATTTCTCCTTTTCTCACTCACTTCTGTAAATGCCTATTTTACAGTAATTGGTTTGATACCAAATTAACATCAATGGCATGCACATATACATTTACTATACTTTTGTGTCCCTCACCATATTTTGTACTTGTTACCATATATATATTTGTACATTGTACGTCAAAAACATGGATTTATCATTACTTTTTATGCATTTGCATTTTAGCACATGTAGGAAGTGGAGTTAAATACCAAAAATACACTACAACAATACTGACATTTATAATTATCCAAATGATTACCTATAACGCTGGTCTTTATTTCCTTATGTCTCTTTGAACCACTGTCTGGTGTCCTTTCCTTTTAGTCTGAAGAACTTTTAACATTGCTTATAGGGCAGCTCTAGTGGCGATTAACTCCCTTGATTTTCTTTATCTGGGAATGTGTTAATTTCTCCCACATTTTCTAATGAAAGTCCTGCCAGATATAAAATTCCTGACTGGTGGTAGTTTTCTTTCAGCACTTTAAGTATTTCAACCCACGCTTTTTTTGTCTCTGATGAGAATTTGGCACTCAATCTAACAAGGTCTCTCTTTTATGTAACATGTTGCTTTTCTCTTCTAGCTTTCAGAACTCTCTTTTCTTTGCATTTGATAGTGTGATTTACATTTGATAGTGTGATCAACATTTGATAGTGTGATCAATATGTAATGGAGTGTATTTATCTTCATGTTTATCCTCTTTGGTGTTCTCTGAGCTTCTTGGATATATCTATTCATGTCTTTTGCTAAGTTTGAGAAGTTCTCTTTCATTATTTCTTTGAATAGTCCTTCTGCCCCTTTCTTTCATTCTTCTCCTTCTGGGATTCCCATAATGCATATTTACTGTAATTTATTAGCCTCTTCCTTCTGCTCTTCCCTGGATGCTGTACAGTGTTCTTCTTACCTCCAGTCTGAAAGTAGTTGTTTCAGAGAGCTCCAGCCTGTTTTATAGATGTTTTGGTGGAAGGATTGAGTCCTGGAGCTCCCTACTCTGCCATCTTCCCACAATCTCCCTTGCCAATCTCAATATACTTTTTGTATTGAAAGTATTATATCATAATTAATTTTTCTGTTTATTCATTTGTGTACAGTACTACATAAAAGTGGTTTTATTTAACTGTTGTTCATTGTGACTCCTAGATCTTTTTATTTTATTTTTTTGACACTTGCTCTGACATAAATTTTTCTGCAGCCAGTTCTTAATATTGACATATGGATTGTTCTCCAAATTAACTATGTGTAGCAAAATTTTCATCAGAATTTGTTTTAGTTACCCAGGATGGTCCAAAGTCAACCTTTGTCACCAACAGTTTTACAATGAGTGAAAATTAAGTAATTTTATTATTACATCATACAGAATAAGAAGCAGAGATTAGAATTACAGCATGAATTTTAAAGTAAACATATTTAATTATTTGCCTTTTGTACTACTTTGTTTACAACTTATACAGCCATGAACTAACACAGATTCTGATATGAAAATCTGACAGATTTCTTTTAAAATATGTATCATGGGGAAGTGGCTGTGGCTTAATTGGTTGGGCTCCCGTTTACCCATATGGGTGGCCCCAGGTTTGATTCCTGGGGCCTCCTGGTGAGGGCAAGCTGACCCACGTGGCGCGGTGAGTTGGCACAACAAAGGAGACAAGCAGACACAGAAAAACACAAACCAAAATGGACACAGCGAGCACAAGCCACAAGGGGGGATAAATAAATAAATAAAAATAAATCTTTAAAAAATATATATGTATCATAATATCATGCTTAAAGCTTTTATTTGAATTTTTGTTGTCTTAATTATTTCTCAGTTTTTCCTTTTTTTCATTAAACAACAAAACAAACCATTTTTCCTCATTAGTATAACTTACCATGAATGCTTTAGAAACAATCTCTCAATAAATTAAGAGTTGCTGAGCTTAATGTATTTCAAATTATTACTAGATGACTGTAAATAAATTCTAAACCTACTTAGTAAGTACTTTATTATATAACATGGTTTTATATAGAAACAGACTTGGCTTCCTGAAATTTCTTCGGTACTAAAAGGATTAAGAAGTTTTATCTGTTCCTCAAACAGACAGGACTGTTTTTTGAAACAAACACTTGTTTTTTTGGCAAGATATTTCTCAATAGTATTTTTAAAAGGTAGTTTTAAAAACAAAGTAAGCAATGCAAAAAACTAATTTTTGCAGTACAGAAATGGATCGATGGAGTTAGAACTCAAATTCTTCTTTATGCCTATAATAGAATTAATATTGCTATATTTTTTTGTATGTGGAAGAAGAATTGCAGGAAGGTTTTAATGTCTAAATAGTTTGTGGAAGAGAAATTAACTTTGTGAGACATTTTCATTTGTTTCCCAAAAAGCAGCCATAATTCAGTACTAATACATGGTGGTGTGCTGGAACAATGCAATATATTTATATCTATCTATCTGTCTACAATCCATCCATCCATCCATCTTACAGCATCATCTACGTCATCATCTATATCATTGTTTAGATTCCTGTCTGTTACTGTTATGAATAAACTAAAAAACAAAAAATATAGTGGTGTGTAACCATTAAGTTTTCTTTAAAGTGGATTTTGTTTAATTTCTTTTATTTACCTATAATACCCATATTTATAACTATATTTATAAAAATTTAAAATTATGTGTATTTTTATTGTATATGCACTTTAGCCTTATTATTATTATTATTCTATTTTAATGTAGATATTCTGGTTCAGGAATTTGTAAAATTTGGATCACTAGATACATATCTGAAAAAGAATAAAAATTCAATAAATATTTTATGGAAACTTGAAGTGGCTAAACAGTTGGCATGGGCCATGCATTTTCTAGTAAGTAACTAGTATATTCTTTTAACAAAAACTTACTGTTTTATCTTATGAAGAAGTGTAATTATCTTAGGCTGGGAACAAGAGATAAATCTGTAAAGGGATGTTGAGTCATTTAAAATAATGTGTTAGTTGAGAAAGTGATCATTTTAGGCATATGTTTGTTTATATAAAATCACTTTTGAGAGAAATAGTGTTGTTATCCCATCAGTCTCTTAGAACTGCTGGTGGGCAATCTGTAATTTATATGACTTGGGGTTAGGGAATTTAACCCCAGGCAGAAACGTGCTACCTGTGGATGGTAATAAAGTACTGCTTTTTAAGGTATTTTTAGGCAATTGGACATTATATTCATTGAGAATGCAGTATTGCTGGAGAAGCAGAATACCAGTGGGTTAGCCAGTGATAAGTGGAATATTCAGACCCCTCAGAGTGTACCTATATCCTGCTCAACAGTCCACTACCATTGAGAAATGCATACCATTTGAAATCTTAGCCTTATAAAGTGAAGTGGCATTGGGTAGTTTTAATTTATTCATTTAATCACTGATATAGATTATTGAGACTTTTAAAATTTAAAACAGAAAGAATAATGTTGCCATAAGATTTCCTATTTTCTGAAAGCATGCCTCCAAATTAATGTTACTATATTGTCTTACGTATTTTTATATTTTAAATCTGCTTTGGTGCTTTGAACTTATTAAGTGCTCAAATATTTTTGGATTAATAATTGTATGTATCTGTATTTAACTCTAATAGGAAGAAAAAACCCTTATTCATGGGAATGTGTGTGCCAAAAATATTCTACTTATCAGAGAAGAAGACAGGAAGACAGGAAATCCTCCTTTCATCAAACTTAGCGATCCTGGCATTAGTATTACAGTTTTGCCAAAGGACAGTAAGTTCTATAGGGACTGTATTTAAGTTTTAATAAAACTCTTTATTTGGAGAGTAGCTTAAAAATCACGTTGTTAATTTTTTCTCATACTCTATTTTATTGATACATTCTTGATTAATAATAAAATCTAGCTATCATTTTTAGCAATCTAAGTAACAGCTATATCCTAGTTTCTGTCCATTTCTTCTTTCTTATAAGCATGTCATCATGTCATCACTGTGAGATGATTTTTTTAAAACAGTTTTACTCCCCACTTAGGCACGGAAGGTAGAATTTTATCCATTTTTAATGTGAAATTTCCTAATATCATTCTTTGAGCCACAAGTGCAATTTTAAGATTTTCCTTTCCTGTAGACACTAAATAAAAATTTAAGATAAATTATTTCCTTTGGGAACTTATCTAGCTTATCTTATTCAGCCAATTGTGACTTTTAAAAAACTTTTTAGCTTTCTTTTGTGTTTGTTAATCTTTTATTTAGCACAGTTAGTTAAAAGTAAAAATTTCAGTCTGAGTGGGTTTTTTGTCTAAATAATGATGTAGTTGTATATCATTATTTTAGCTAATTTCTCTAAAATTCAAAATTTAGATTCTAAATTCATCAACTTTTATGCATTTGATGTACAGTATCCTATTTGAGACAATAGTACTTAAAGTTATGGCTTGTATGACAGTAAAGACAGAATAATAGGACAGAAAATCTTATAGGATCTTAGATCTGGTACTCAAGAAAATTTTACCCATTGGAATGAGAGGTAAGGACTGAGAAAATATATTCTTCTGGTGAAGGAGAAAGGAAACACTCTCTTCTTTAATCTCTTGATTAAACAGTAAAAAATATTCACATTGCTTCCCAAAATGTACCCAAAGATGCAATAGATTATTCTTCATTTTATTCTTCATTTTTATATATTTATTTCTGCCAAAATACCAGAAGGTGTAGTTATATCACCACCTCCTTTCTCAAATACTATCTTTCTGATGGATTCAAAGACCAAAGAACCCTTACTTGAGTAATTACGTGATCTGAAGCGGAACCCACCTGTATCAATTTTGCTCAGAATATCCCAGTATAACTTAGTCATCCATCTGCCATAGTGATAAATGCCTCTTGGTCCCAGGATTACCATGCTATTGAACTGTTAGAACAGTTCTGAATGATGTAACGTTACCTTTATTTTGTATACATTGTAAATATATATTGAGAGGTAATTCTAGGACCAATTTTATAGAAGGTGTTTTTGAATGCAGGACTAATGGGAAGGGGTATAGAATGGGTGCCAGCTGAGACAGTATGGTTTAAAGGACAGTTTAGGAAGCGGGTGTGGCTCAGTGGATAGAGCCCCCGTTTACCATATGGGAGGCCCGGGTTCGCGTCCTGAGGCCTCCTTGTGAGGGCACGCCGGCCTGAGCGGTGCGGTGGGCTGATGCAGCAACCTCACGGCAGGAAGCGG
>JAQZBX010067720.1:0-15882 GCA_029593785.1 Cabassous unicinctus
ATCCGCTTGCTGCTGCCACTGCCTTCTCTTCTTCTGCCCGGGCAAGTGGCCCGCTCCGCTGCAGTAACGTGCAAAAAGGAGTTTATGTAGGCCCTGAAAAACGGAGACTTGGACGAGGTGAAAGACTATGTGGCCAAGGGAGAAGATGACAACCACACACTAGAAGGTGGACGGAAGCCTCTTCATTATGCAGCAGATTGTGGCCAGCTTGAAATCCTGGAATTTCTGCTACTGAAAGGAGCAGATATTAATGCTCCAGATAAACATCATATCACCCCTTTTCTGTCTGCTGTCTACGTACGTCATGTTTCATGCATGAAATTGCTTCTTTCAATGGGTGCTGATAAGACTGATAAAGGTCCAGATGGACTAAATGCCTTTGAAGCCACTGACAACCAAGTAATCAAAGCTTTTCTTCAATGATGGATGGATGGACTGATAACTGTTGAAGAGTGACTCTCCTGTGACCTTTCACTGCTGCCTGTCTATCTGTCACTCTTTATCTGCCAGCTTCTTCAGCTAAATACTTTAAGAGGGGTGAGGGGAGAGAGAAATTCATTACAAATCAGGCGACCAGAAATGAAAAAATGTTTTGGAAGGGGGAGGGGGGATCATGATCAGGCTTTTAATAGGATTCCTGATCAAGTCTGCCTCTTCCATTTCTAATAAAATATACAGCTTATACCCAAAGACAAAATACACCATAACATTTTACCTTTTCAGCTCCCTAGCTGATTTAGTAACTAGATTGTGTTGAAGGTCTAATTATACAAAGGCCAACTATACATATTTGGTAGCCCTACCTGTGCAAGGAGTAGTGGCTGCTGTGATGTAAACTTAGGGTGCTGAGATAAGCAATTAGCTATAGTCTTCTGCCTTAAGAATGCACTCTATTGGGGGTTTCTTGGCATAGTTAAGAGCCATACCTGTGGTTGGTGACCAAATCTTTCCTCAGTGACTTTAAGCTTTATGTTAAAATTCAGTTAAAATGAGGAGGGGCACTCTCCTAAATTGCTGGATGATTGAACTTTGGATTTCCTCTCCTATTTCACATGGATTACATGTATCTTTAGATAAAACTGACTAGTTTTATTTATAAAATCTTAAATTTTGAAAGTCTAAAGAAGAAATCATTCCAATATGAGTATTTTTTTCTACTCTAGATTAAGACATTTATATAAATTGAAACATTTTCAAACTCCTACTGGTAATAAAAAGGGGGTTTAAGAATAAAATCATAGCCATGAGTGTGTATGCATCATAAAAAAAGAGAGCAGTTGTCTTAGTACCTATGGATTTTCTTCATGTGCTGCTTGAATGGATTGAACTCATTTGTGTTTGTAGAATCAAGGAACATTCTTTGAAATGCCTCTCTCAGACCCATCTTGGATATTGATTACTTATTACAGCAAAGCTAATACTGGTGTGAGATTTACTATTTGGATAAATTTAACCCCATCCCTTAAAAAATAATGCTTGTTAACCAGGTTTTCCTCAGTTGTTAATAGACTTCTGCTGAACATATGCTGACCCACCTACATAATATTTTCGTTTCTTGTATAAATCATGCATTGCATAAAGACTGACACCTTCAAGTTGTATTCTGAGTTCTAGAATACAGTGCCCTAAAACTCATGGGCTAAAACTCACTGAAAATATTTGGACTCATCTCCATATGTTCATTTCATGAGCAGTACAACTAATTTTTAAAACAAATGCCCTTAAATTTGTTATCTCCCATTGAAAACACTAAATGGACTTGTTATCCATATAAGCTTACTAAAAATATTAGGGTTTATCCTTAACCAAGTCCTGCAATAATTGAATGTACCTCAAATTTTTAAAAAGGGGGAGAAAGGTAGGTTAGGGACTTGTATTCTATTTGTGGATAATAAAGAATAATCATTTTTCCAGGCAATGTAGCATTCTACATCAGGGTTAAACTTATCAAGAACAGTCAGCTTAGCTAATAAATCTTATTGATAAGTTGATTGGTTGGCTGGCATGTGGGTTTATGTGTGTGTGTGTGTTTTCCAGGAATCTTTTTAACCTGTAGCTTTTTCACTCAAAACTACCCTAAACCTCTAATTTTCTCAAGTCCAAGAAAATCACAAAATAGTGGTTTAAATACTTTCATATATTTGGCTAATTCTGATGCTAATAGAGTTGGATTAAAAGTCAGCAATCAGCACTCTATTACATCACTTAACAAACTCTGGAGACATCCTTATTGGAAATGGAGGGCACTCAGTCAGTTATCATGGTAGGGCAACAATGTGTTTTGATATCTTTGTTTTCACCTCTTGGCATAATGCTATTGAAAAACCTTGAATTTTACCCTTTACATGACTTTCACCTTTACTTTCAAAGTATTTTGTTGAAGTTGGCTATTGTGGAGAGTGCATTGTCTTATCATTCCTAATTCTGGTCTGCTTTCTACAGTTATTGTGGTATAAAAACCATGTGATTCTTTGTATGGTTTATCCTGATGTTCCTTATAATGCAGTAGAAGCTATTTTGCCTTCCCTCTTCTTTCTCAGCCATTTTGTAAACCCCATAATTGTGAAGTGATTGCTTGAGAAAAATAACATATAGAACATAGAATAAAATAGACTGATGAAGATGGTTTAGCATTTGAATTTTTTTAACTAGGTTATTTATAATGTATTGTGAACCACTTGGCAGAGAAAGCCGCAACACTTAATGTTCATATTTTGAGTAAAGGAAGCTAAAACCAAGTCTACTTTTTGGTATTACATACATTAGTGAAAGGTCAAGTAAGTTTTGTTCTCCACTGAAGTAATATTTAACATCTCAGAAAAATCTTGCATGTTCTGTAGTTTTGTGTTAAATCAGTCATTTTGTGTGCATTATATTGAATAAAAACAGGATGGTTACCCCTTACAACTTCAAACTGCTATCTATAGACTTATAGTTCAAATTCAGCACCTGAATATACCCAAGTAGTTGATGCATAGCACACCTTTCTTAAACCAGTTGGGCTCAGAGGAGAGGTAGGTAGGCAGCAGTGTATAGAAGATGCAAGCAGGTAGACCCTTTGTTCATTGATTTCTTTCACCCAGATAATGGATTTTAAATCTATATATATGTATTTGAATTTTTTTTCTTAATTACAATTAAAACTTCAACTGAGCTGCTGTTTTCTACCATGCAATATTGTATACTCAATTGTGTATAGAAGAAGCTGGTGAGAATGCCCTCCTACATAAGCAGTTGCAGTGTTTTGCATGTAAAATTTTAAAAATTTTAAATTGTCCTGATTCTGTTTTGTAAATGGAGAAGCAATCATATCTTTCTAAGCAGTAATAGAAGAAGACTAGTGCTTTGTGCATTTTGATATATTTGCATTCATTTTTACCACAATGTAATACTTTTGACAAGGTTGGGTTTCTCATATTATCCCAGTTCATGTACATATGAATGCTAAATAATACTGTGTTTAAGTTTTGTGTTGCAAGAACAAATGGAATAAACTTGAATTGTGCTATAAAAAAATATTACAAAACTATTAAGAAATGAAATGGCAGAGAATTTACAAATGAGTATATAACATTGCACATTTCCCCTCCACACACATACATGGATCATTAATGGGTAGATATTCCTTTGAAAATTTTAATAAATTATATTTAGCTGTGAAATTTATTTATTTAAATATTTCATAAAAGTCTTCTGCATTTATTTCTGCACACTTTAAATTCATATGTCATCTGCGGATAAAAAGGACTGAATTGTGGAATTCTCTTCATGATCAGAGCAAAAATTTTTTTATGATTCTAAGTTTCTGAACTTAAATCAACTGAAGCAGTGAGGATGCACCTTTGATAAGTGTACCTAGATCTCTCTCTCTCTCTCTCTCTCTCTCTACTGGGAGTCAAGTATTACAGTCTTGGAGGGACAGTATAACAAGCTGTGGAATATAGAGAGGGAATAAAAGAATTCTTGCTTCATATTGACACTGTTGTGTTCTCAAAGACTGCCCAAGACTAAAAGTATATCTTTACAGTTGACTTGTGGAGAGAAAGTACATATTCTAGACCAATTTTAGGCCATTTATCCATTCCTACTCCTGTCCCTTTCATTTGGAATTACAAGGACTTTCTAGAAATTAAAGATTTACCCAGAATGCTACTCTAAAGGGCCATGGGCTAATTGGTACTCCTGGTCTTTCTTAATCAACTGGGTCCTTTTTTATTCTTCTTACCATGAAATCTAAGGATATAACTTGACTTTGTAAGACTATTCTGATTCCAAATCCATTATTTCCATATATCTTAGCATTTCAATTAAATGAGTAGTGAATCAAGTACATAAAATAAAATAAAAAATAATCCTGATGAATTATTGGATTACAGAAAACTAAGTCTTAGTTATGTTCTGATACAGTTGGGCTACCTAAAATGGGGGAAGCTACAAATAAATTTGAGCTTCAATGTCACAAACTATAAAATGTGACTCATTGTCATCCCATCTACTTCTCTACCAATTCTGACAGCATTTAAATATCATCTTTCAGTGAAATCATCTGACACATAACAGTGAAGCTGCCTCTGTGTGATTCTGATACCCAACTGAGATACCTATCCTTCTACTTCTGTGTTGATATAAAGCTGTATGGATTGGAGGAAAGTATGTACTTAAATTAAATCCATTCCTCATGTTGTGTTCTCATTGTAAGTAAGATTTTTTTGTGAATATGATTTTAACTTAAGATGTGACCCATCTCATTCAGTGTGGATCTTTATCCTATTTCAGGAATCCTTTATAATATAAAAAATCCAGATGAAGAGATGAGAAAACTAAAGAAGCAAGAAGCTGAAAGCAACAAAATCCAGAAGAGAGAGACTATAACACAACTCCATGTGACTTGCCATGTGACAGAGGACTCCAGGATCAATAGCAGCTGGTCTTCAGGAAAAAAAACATTGCTGATGATGCTTTGATTTGGTTATTTTTCTCAGCTTCAAAACAGTGAACTTGTAAACTAATAAATTCCTATTGTTAAAGCCAACCATTTCATGGTAGCTTCTTGAGCAGCTTAACAAACTACAACAAAGTGTATTAGGGTAGGCAGAGAAACACTGTAGCCCAAAACCAACACATCAATGATCTGCTTTATTTACCAATTCCCAGATGACCTTAGGAATCTCCAAAACTGATTAAAATGATAAAAACTCCAGTGTAATATAATATATTATTTAATTTGTTCCTTGGACATAATATTTACAAGCATAATTTTAATGACTCCATCAATTCACTTTAATCAAACATTTTTCTTGATGATAGTATCACAAATATATCCATTGGCTTAAATTATTGGTTGCATAAATCTTATGCATTTAAATTCAGCTTCATTAGTGGATAAATATCTCATCAGTTCAAGAACACTAATACCTGGTGGAAGGACATGTGGCTTCTCAATATCTATATAGATTATGGAATAATGGAAAAGCAAAAATTCTGATGCTTACCTCTATTAATCACCAGAAGAAAATGAATTTTTTATTGTGCAAGCTCAGTGATAGAAAGTAGCTGACGTACAATTAGCAAAGAGAGAATTTTCTCCACTAGGTGTCCACTGACTCTGACCCCCTGAAATTTGGAGAGGATTGGCTTTCAGAGAGAAGACTGGGAATGTTGATCTCTCAATATGCAGATCTCTCTCCAGGTTAAAAGTGATAATACCTGCTGAAGAGAATTCTGAAGACTATTGAATGGATGGTAATAGAAATTTAAATCCCTGGAAAATGGTGAGCATGGAGGATGTGTAAATTTTAAGATAGAAAAGAAAAGTCAACAATGAAAAGGAAAATAAAATTTAATGATTTATAATTTCACAACACACAAAATAGTCTTTGATAAAGTCCAAAATCCAAATGTTTAAGGGGACTCAGATAATAACATAATAATGTGATTCATTGTTTTTCTTCATCATTAGGAAATTATTATGTGTAGTCATTGTGTTACCTCAAAACAGGTTAGCATATATACAATTTATTTCACAGTTATTGTAGCCTATTTTAATATTTAAAACAAGCTATTTGAATATTACTGGCTCAATAAAGACAATCATGTTTCATATCTATCTGAGAATCTGTTGATCCCACAACCAGTGATAGAATAAAAGTAAGGATGAATTATGGTCTCATTAAACATGCTTCTGAAGTTTTGATGTCAATTTAAAAGTCTATCATAACTGTATAAGATGCATATTTTATCATCTTATTTTTCCAATGATGATGCTGCGGCAGGAGAGACAGTTCATGAAATGGTCAATGTCATACAATTAGTAAGTGGCAGTGTCAAATTCCAAGCCCAGGTTTTCTGTCTCCATAATTAGAGAACCATTGAACTGTGGAGTCTCCCTCTTCTAGTTATGACCACTGTATGTTGGACCTTATGAGTTATAATATCTAAAAATTTTGGTTATGAGAAATGCATAGGAAATATGAATTGTGGAAAGAAGGGGATATAATTTTCCTTTGTGTAATTGTAGTTTATTGGAAAGCACAAGGTAAGTAACTGAAAAGTGATAACAAAAATGTGTGAATTCAGTAAAGTGTTAGGATACAAATTAATAAGAAGAAAATTAATGACATTTATCTATT
This sequence comes from Cabassous unicinctus, assembly GCA_029593785.1. NCBI lineage: Eukaryota > Metazoa > Chordata > Mammalia > Cingulata > Chlamyphoridae > Cabassous > Cabassous unicinctus. The sequence goes on from JAQZBX010067720.1 coordinate 6,630, forward strand.
TTAAAATATTTAGAAAATATATTTTAAAAATTCTCCAATTCCACAGGGGACAAAAAATATAAAGTACTTGAGAATTAAATTAGCCATAAATATGCACTATGTAGACATAAAAAATGAAAAAAATGATTCAATTAGTAATGGAGGGAACAAAAGTAGATTTACAATTTTAAACTATGGTATGAACTTAGATAGAATACCAATATCAACAATATTTCAATATTGTGCCCATTTGGAAAGTAACTTCATATTTTAGCATTCTCTGGAATAATTAAAATGCATTGGCATTATTTGTTTCTTCAATGTTTATTGACCTCTCCAAGATTATAATACTTTTAATTTTCTTTGCTGAAGAAGGCAGATACCATAAAATTGGCTCAAATTTAAAAATGTGAATTTATTAGTTTACAAGTTTAGTGTTTTGAAACACCATCAAGGTGATGCTTTCTTCCCAGAGGCTGGCCACTAGTGTTCCTATTAATGTAAAGACAGCTATTTCCAATAGCCAGGCCCACCCAATCTTGCCCAACAAAGGACTGATATGTCTTTTATTAATGAAGTAACTTATTGTGAGTTCACAAGCAAGGAACTGGGGATATCTTCCCAAAACCAGTTCAAAGTGAAAATGGGAGCTAGCGTTTTCATGCAGGAAAAAAATAAAATAAAATAAAATAAGAAAGAGGGGGTAGTTCAGAGGAAAAACAAGTAAAGAAAGAAACAAATTATGCCTGGGGTCTTTGCGAGTAGGGTACATGCAAATTTTCACTTCTGTGTTTTCTAAAGCACATATAACTTGTCCTTCATTTCAGTGACTAATAAACCACAGTTTAGATATAGTTATGCAGGTGCAAAGGGTTCATGGGTCCTTTATCAGACAACTTCTCAAAGATATCAAACATTTTGTTTTTGGAAAAGTTACTGATTTATACCATTCTGTTTGGTTTTGCTGTTAAATTGGGATGGTCTGACTAATATTTTTGAGAGAAATAAAAGCCAAGTGTAAACTTCAAAAATTAGATGAATAGAAAAACAGTACACTTAATTTTAAAACTTTAAAACATGCTTAAATGGAGAAATTTTAATAAGCACATTTTCCAGCTATCAAATCCCCCCTTATATTTATATTTTTCTTATTCATATGATGGTATGTTTTATAAATATTCCTCATATGAGGAAAATGGGTGAAAGTTTCATCTTCTGCAGTTACTTCCTGCTGATTAGGGGAGAAGAAAGTTCTTTTTATCATTTTGGAGGATGGTTTAGATATAAACCTACAAATGTTTGCAATATCATACATGTTGTCCCTCCATAAGGGCAGGCAGTAATGCTAATTGTATTTTTTACAGGTTTACTCATATTTCTTTGGTGATTATTGCTCCACTTGGTAAAACCTTTATACAGCGAGCATAATTCAGAGGCTACAGGGTTCCACAAACCTGGTGCATAGTGCCCTCTGGTACTATGAAACAGAACTGCTCTGGAGGTAACATTGAGTCATTGCTGGCTGACAGAGCTGCAGGAGTCTGAAACAGCAAAGTATTTCAATCTGCTTTAGAAGAATGACGAGATGTAGCAAAAACTTTTATTGTTTTAGGGGTCATAGTGACTGATCTAGCCAATTACTCAAACGGAGATCCCACATACATGGTGTTTGGGCTGGTTTAAATGCACAAGAGAGTCTTACTTAGAGAAAGCAAAGTGACAAATGTTGTTAGGTTTGAACATTCTGTTCCTTTAAAAGTGAGAAGACTTGTTTTTCCTAAACAACCAAGGACACCATAAGGTTAAATTACAAGAATCTATTTTGATAAAACAGACTTTCTTCTTTGTATATCAATTATTCAGGAGAAAAAAATTATAACCTTTACCAAACAGTCTAATGATTTAAGAAAATTTGTCACTTTAACAGATATTGATTATAATATTGATATGAAGGCTTTTAAAACTTTATAGATAAACCCATCAAATCTTACCTAATTTTGACCATAAAAAAATCCTATTCCATACACCTGCACTTTCTATATTCATTTCAATTTTGTCCTACATTTTCCTTTTTCAGTCATTTTATCTTAGGACAAGATTACTTTCTTTTTCCTTAATAAAAAAGAAAAAACAAATTCTTTATATCTTTCAATCTTAAGCTACCAAAATGATTTTGGAAAATGTCTCTAAGCAAATCTCTTTTAATATACAGTTACCATATCCAGATCTAATTAGAATTAACATGGAAACAAAACATAGAACATTAATGTTGTTAAGTTTTTCTTCTTCTCCAGTAGTTACAATATACCTATTTGATTTCTTTAAAAAAACAAATGAGTCCTGGGCCTTTCTGCCTCCTGATATATACACTATCTCTCTCATAGCAAGAGTGCTTCTGGACCTTGTACCTATACATAAAGACTGCTGGTTTGGAGTTCATGGGCAGTAAGGTATTTCTGGTATTACAGCCTTTGCCTTTAGAGAATGCCCACTGGTTTAACTGATTACTTTTGCTTTTACTCCTGATTTTGACACATGTTATAAATGCTAGGTATCAGATGAGGGTTGAAAACACCAGACTTACCTCTTAGCTTTGACTAGGGTATCACTTCCTCAAGTCTGCAGTCAAGCAAGAGAAGTTATATAGATATATGCATTATATCATTTCTGAATTTATTGTTGGACTATACAATGAAAGTCAAAAATGGACATTGTAGTCTCAACTGTATTAACCACTTCTAAATAGGCAAGTTTAATATTGTGTGCCTATTTCACCTTCTGGAGTTCATTTCTTTTTAAAGATCATTTTCTTTATTATTGCAGTTTAGCAGCACCAAATGGACTGTCAAGTTAACAGAACTAAATGGTAGCCTTGCAATCTGAGCACCACTTAAAGAATGTCAAACCTTTGCATTACTTTCAGTTTTCTCTATACTGGCATAAAAACAAAGACTTGCCCCCACTGAAGACTGGACTCAAAGGATAGATGCAGGGCTGGTTCTTCCATGCCTTGTTTTACCCCTGCACTTCTCTTACTCATTCTGAACCTCTACCAGCTGCTCCCAGAATCAGATACTCAGGATCATCTCAGGCATCCAGGCATGGCAAAAGTGGAAATAATACATTTTGGCCTTCAAACCTTCAACTCCCATCTCTACTCAAGAAATCAGAGACACTGTTACTTGAATGATGTGGGAAATGAGTGTGTGCACCAAAGACATAAAGATACTGCCTATTGTTTGTGTGCTTATTTTGCACTTAAGCACAAATTTTTAATTTATTTTAAAATAAATTATTAAGTTGAAAATGTGTGTCTATATTCAAAAGTAAACAATTTTTCTTGTAATAAAGTTCTGTCTTGAAGCTTCAATGGTTCATACTTTTTGCACAGAAAACCTATGGCTTGAACAAACTCATACACATATTGAAGAAGTTAGTTTAATTCAGTGAAAACAAGATGAGCTTTTCCCAGATCATCTGAAGCAGCAGAAATACAGTAAAATGATTTAAAGACTATGTAAAATCTAATTCTGCCTCTCTTGCAGCATTGCTTTTCACAACTATTATCTTATTCTGAAAAAAAATTATATAGACTCCAGCTACTAAATTAGAGCATATGGAATTCTCTCTGGGACCTCAGTACCTTGCCTTCTTCACTCGTTTCTCTCAATAAGTGCTATCCCTCTTCAAGTAATCTAGAAGAATGTGGATTATCTTAGGCATGAACGCAAATGCCTTAATACTGAAGTTCCTGTTTAGAAGCATGATATAAGGCATCCACTGGATGCATATTTGCAAATATCGTAGAATGTTATAGCTTCAAAACATGGTTTTAAAAACCTCAAAAATGGCATAGTCTTTAAGTGTGCATGTTCATTCATTTCTGCATCTTTCCTCCAAACTTGCCTTTTCATCTCAAAATTTTCACTATGCATACTTCCGCTTCTCTTTTGTTTTGTCTTGTCATTATGAGAAACTTAGTGAAATAATCATTGGAATATTTGTATTTTGCAAAATGACTGGTATGATAGCTCTTGACAAATAAAGAAAGCACTGAAATGTGACTGCACATAGTTTTGCATGCTAAGATTGATACATTACCAGGATTGCTTCTGGGCTTTCCATATTGAGAGGTAGTTTTGTAGCTATAATAATCAAATTGACTAAAACAGCAAGGGTTTCTTGGCATTATTAACCAGTATTGTGGAATATTATTTTCATGTGGCTGAGGAAAAACAAAGGCTTTTCTTTCAAAATGTTTGTGTTTTTTGGAAGACAAAACCATCTTGTCTATATCCTTGTCTGTATGTAGGATCACATTGTCATTATGATACTGAAAATTTACAGCTGCTGTAAATATTTTATAAACTAATAAGAAAATATTATAATAGGAATATAGGTTGTTTTTCTACATCCTCATTATTTGAGCTTAAAGTCAACTTTCATTAAGAAAGGTATCTTTATTCCTCATGACACTACAATTCCAGAAAAGGAAAAAAATAGTAATGTAAGCCCATGGAATCAATGATCTGGACTTGAGTCCCCTAATAAGAATTGCTGCCAAGAATGTGGCAGTAAGTGTCCTAACATTCCCCCACTGTCTTTATTATCTCAGGAAAGCTCAGTTCCAGATGAGAAGCAGGAACAGATTGGTCTTACTCCTTCCTAGAAATGATTATCCATAGTTTGGTAGCAACAAACACACTCACACAAGAATGTATAATTAGTAAATTCATTATTTTAACTATTTATATATATGTAATTGAAAATGGGTTTAATTTTAGGATTAGGAATGATAAATGTGGATACCCAGCCACTCCTTCAATATTGGGATCTTTCTAATCAAGGTCTGCCTCTTAACCAATAATCTAAACATTTCCTCTTTTTAATCGGTATTCCTCCTCCCCATCCCACTCTTGTTCTCTTTCACTTTTAATAATTTCTCTAAGAAAAAGATCTTTACATCAGTAGTAATATCTTTTATAATAGCACCATCAGAATGTAGTAGTAAACCAACAATAGTCTTCAGATTTATTTCTGAGTCCAAATAATTTGTGCTATCCAGGATACCTAACTCTGGGTTAAATAAGTACAGGGTATAGACTATCTTTTCAGGTCTAAAAAGGAATTTTTACTCTAGGGAAACCTGGGGAGAGCTCAAAAGTAGTTCATAAGGAAAGTAATTTGTTTTTCTTTTACCTAAACTCCTGTGACTACAGGTCTCTGATAAATTATTTTTCAAAAGAGATTTCATTGCTTATAAGACTGTTGTGGCCTATTGATAAAAACCGTTTTGTTCACTATCTTGTCTTGAATAAAAGTGGCCTTAACTTTTTGCAATACTTGAATAAAGTGTGTACTTACAAAATAATTTCTGTAGCACAGCATTGGAGACTCATAACTTTTCTGCAAGAAGTTCAAACTTACATCTTCCTTTTACTACCTTAAAAATACTAGTGAATAAAATACTGTTATTCAAAAAGCAAATGGTAGAAACTACAATGATGTTTAATGCAAATTGTAGTAACTTACATATTTACAAATGATCTTGAACTCGTTATGGAGTAATTCCATAAAATATCTTTGTATTATAAAAATGTTAAAAAAATGTAAATTGATGTAAAGGCGGTACTGTTGTTTTAATTAACCTATGTTTAATAGCTTTTCTTCTGGACTTTGCAAAGTCTTCATGGTAAACACATTGGAAAGCATTCTCTGGGAGGCTCAGCCTCCTTGTGTGTACAGTATTATGCAGACATGAAAAAATAAACCCATTTACTGTGTATGTATAAATAGCCTGGTCATCAGGCCCTTTTCAGTCAATAGTCACATCCAGTGTGACTTTGCACAGAAGATTTAGGGTGTGGTTTGTAAGTATAAACTGTAAAATAACTGGGATGAATTCCCATGTATACCCATGTAAATATCTTTGTTAACTGAAATGTACTTTAGAAAAGATAAAATCTGTAAATAAACTGATTTCTAAATTAAAAAAAAAATAATAATAATAATATTATTATTATCAGAATAATAATTCAATTTGGTCATAGGCAAATATAACTTTTTTCTTTTACTTTCATAGAGTTATCCATTTTAAAAGTTACTAAACTTTAAGAGCACCAATTGTTTTAATGTGGCTATCCAGATCTAATTAGAATTAACATGGAAACAAAAGTTAGAACATTAATGTTGCTAAGTTTTTTTTTCTCTAGCAGTTAAACTATACCTATTTTGATGTCTTTTAAAAAACAAATTCAATTGCAAGATAGTATTGAAATTTAAAGACTCATTTTTAAGTTACTTTTCACTGTTATCCAATTTATACTTTGGACAGGCAATATTGCAATAGAAAATCATTTTCTTTTTCTTAAGGGGGTCTCCAACAAATTTAGACTATTCAAAATACAACCCAGAAGAGATAAAAATAGCACATCCTGAGAGTTTCCCATGGCTAGGCAACATCAACGAAAACTACAAAGACAGAACAAAAGAATAGGAGTTCTTAAAATTCAACAGATTCCCCAAATTCAAAATACAAAATGCAAATACACATAGTCAACAGGAGAACCCCAAATCTGAGATCACCGATAATGGGATTCAAACCCACCAGGTCCATATGCATTAGCTCAGATTAACTTAAAATTTAATAGCCCCCTTTGCATGAGCAGACTGATAAAGCCAATCCGACAACCTCAACGTGAGCAGACTGATAAAACAAATTTAACAGTATTCTCTGAATGAGCAGATCAACAAAGTAAAAGTAAGCAAATACCAGAAGATAGAATTTTCACACTTACGTAGCACAAGGAAAAGCCCAGACTGAGCTTCACATGAAGTGTCCAGTGTCTGCCCATGGCAGAAACTTCACCCAGAACCTCCAGCTCTGGTACTTCGGTGAAATACCCTTGAAGCTGCTTGGCTTGAAGCTGAGGGTTTCAGGGAAGCCCTTCAGGGAAGACAAAGTCACCAGATTGTTACCTTAAAGGCAGCTGTTTCCAATGGACAGGCTCACCCAATCCCACATTACAAAGGAAAAACCTGCCTTTTAGTGAGACGGTGGTTTATCTTAAGTTCAAAAGCAGGGAACTGGGGGAATCTTCCAAAAACGAATTCAAAGTGAAAATGGGAGCCTGGGGTTTTCTACAGGAAAAAAAGAAAATGGGTAGTTGAGAAGAAAAGCAAGTGAAAGAAAAAGTGATGCCAGGTTTCTTATGAGGAGGGTATATGCAAATTTTCAGTTCTTTGTCATCTCAAGCACATCCAACTTGTCCTTGAGTTCAGCAGATAATAAACCACAGTTTATATACAGTTATGCAGGTGCAAGGCTTTCATGTTTCCTTTCTTAAACAACTGTTCAAGGATATCAAATTTTTGTCTCTGGGAAAATTATAGATTTACACCATTCTGTTTGGTTTTGCTTTAAAATGTTATATTTTTCTGGTAAGCAAAACTGAGAAGGTCTGGTTAATATTTTTCAAGGAACTAAGTGCAAAGAATAAGCTTTTAAAGTTAGATGAATAGAAATCCAATACATTTAACTTTAGAATTTTCAAAGCTTGTAAATTTGAGAGATTTCAATAAACACATTTTCCAGCTGTCAATCCTGGACTCCTTTACCACCTGGCAAGGCACATAATGACATATGCGGGTCTCTCCTTTCTCCTCCAATCATCATTGCTTTCATCTACTTGTTTCCATGCCTTTCTCTTGTCTTCATCTGAATTTCAATCTCTTATAGAAGACTCTAAAAAGAAGATTCAGACCTACCCACTGTGAGGTGTGTCATGTCTTTAGTAAAGAACCTTCTCAGGAAAAGTTCCTATTTAAAATAGGTCCATACCCAGAAGAATGGATTTACTTTAAGAACACACTTTTCTTGGGTACATACTGCTTCAAACCACCTCAACTTGTCTTTTTGGTGGGGGTTGATTTATTTTTAATATTTTTCTTTTTTCAGGACAATTTAGGCCATGGAAAAAGGTTAGAAACAATGCCCTGTGCTTGAATGATGGCAAGAATATGAGCAATTGAGGGCTTTTGTTGAAGAAATGAGGGTAGAATGTGGTAGTGACAGAAAAATAATCAACATTTTGTATTGAGAATTGACAACAGTCAATTATTCATAGGTTAGGGATACAAATCTGATACTATCCTGCCCTCAGAGAAATTTATGTTCTTGAAGGCAATAATTTTGTATCTAGCAGGATGGTATGACAACTTTATGGAATCATAGACTGTGTCTCTTACTATTTTCTGTAAAACATGCCAAAATAATTTTGGGCAAATCATATGAATGCCATACTGTAACTCTATAATCAGAGTGTTACATGCATGTTTTATTAGAACAATTATTTAATATTTGTTCCAATATCATATATATTCCACTAGTGGAGGGAAAAAAGCAGACTCTAAAATTTTGAAAATTATACCTTGATCTTGGATAGAATGTCAATAACAACTTGTCAATATTGTTTTAGCTTAGAACACTAGTTGCAAAATAGGTGACATTAAAAAGAGAATTGAATTCAAATCACTAGCTAATATGCGCAATCATAGAAGAGAATTACAGAGAGAAGAGAAAACTTTATGAATAATATTCAGTCATTTGATAACATTAAATGATGCAGCTATAACTTTGGAAAAGTATAAAAGAAATTTAAAATACAAAGTATGATCAAGGATGTAGTGTTATAATAAATAGTTATTTTTGTAGATACTGTATTATCTCCTGAATGAATAATACAAATTTATACAGATCATTTTGAGTAAGGGAATTTTTTGTTATATATTTTTTGCATGTCAGGAGGAAGTAGAAATATAAACTGAGGGCTGCGCCTACCCTAGGGATGGATTCTCATTGCACCTTTTGGTCTCTCCTGTTGCTTTCCCTGAGAATGAAGCTGTGTGCATACTGTAATCCCATTCTCACTCCCCCTTGGTGCTTGATTCCAGGAATAATTTGTAACCTGTGGAGAAAAGTGAAAATACACAGCTTGCATTTGATATAAGTGTTATAGAAATATTTATAATTTTTAATCTAACTGCCAAAATAAATTGTACAATGATATATGGATTTATACTGTTGCCAATAGGAACATAGGGCATTTTTTGGGCATTGGTATTGTTCTGCATGATCTTGTAATAATAGAAGCGGGTTATTTTAAATTTCCAAAACCTAGAAAAATGTATGGTGCAAAATGTAAACTATAATGTAAACCTTTGACCATAGTTAATAACAATGCTTCAAAATTTGTACATCAATTGTATTAAATGT
>JAQZBX010067721.1:0-15884 GCA_029593785.1 Cabassous unicinctus
ACCACTGCCTTGAATCACACAAACTGCCATGCAGATTAGAGGTTGGTAGAAGGACACAGAAGGATGAATGCTTCCTGAGATCCTCTAATGAATTTTACATTTTTTTCTAAATAAGCACTTGTTGAGTTGTTCTCCAGGCTTGATCATCTTCCATTGTTTTGAGAAAAATTATTCTCTTTTTCTTCACTATTTCTAAGGTGAGATGTTCCATAGTATATCTTACAGTACACCTTGGTGACATCATTTGCACATTAAGTCCTTTTTTAAAGAACTTGAAGGTTTACAGAAAAATAATGCAGAAAATGCAGAGATCCCTTATATCATCTTCATGTACACTGTTTTCCCTCTTATTAACATTTTGCATTAGTGTTTGTACCCTTTGATATAACAATATTATGATGAAACAATATTGGTGAAACAATATTATTAAAGTTATACCATTAATTATAGTCCATATTTTACATTAGGATTCACTGTTTTTTGTTGTACAGTCTACTCTTTTTTTTTTTATGAGAAGTTTGATATCTTTGCTTCTTTAGTTTGTGGCCAGCTACTATCATGATAAAATTTCTTTAAACACCTGGAGCCAGGGAAAAAGAGAAGAAGAAGAAAGAGAAATCCCTCTTGATATTTTCAAATTAGCTCTAGTTTGGGGCAGTTCTGTAATTCTTAGCCAACTTCTTTACAACACTGCCTTAGTTTTCACTTCTTGTGAGTTTGAACCTATACATTAGCCAGAAGTGAAAGCATAGGGTATTCTCATGTCTTTTCTGAGCATGTGTCCTGCCTGGGATATGCCTGTGTCTTTTTGTATACTCTGTCAGGCATCTGATGTTTTACAAAGCTCCTATTCCCCAAAGTAACTATCTCCCCAGATTTCTTCCCAGATATCTTTCATTAAGACTATCATTATTTGCCACAATTATATATTTCCCCTCAGGTTACCAAAGTTTCTTAATTTGCTTTCCAAACATCTTAAGAAATGTCAAATGCACAGTTACTTTTTGGACTGAGAGAAATCTCAGGAGACACAAAAGCAAGCACTGTGCATCAATTCTTTTTTTTTTTTTTTTAAGATTTATTTATTTACTTATTTATCCCCCCTTTGCTGCTTGTGTTTGCTGTGTCCATTCCCTGTGTGTTTTTTCTGTGTCTGCTTATCTCCCCCTTGCTGTGAGGTCCTGCTGCATCAGTCCACCGTGCCGCGCGGGCCGGCCTGCTCTCACAAGGAGGCCCCGGGAAGCGAACCTGGGACCTCCCATATGGTAAACGGGAGCTCTATCGATTGAGACACACCTGCTTCCCTGCATCAATTCTTTAGCAATACCACAGAGAGGCCAACACAGATTACCATGAATCTTTTCATTCAAGGTCTGCTCTTCTCCCTCCCACAACAGGTAAAAACCCAAATAATGTAGTCTGCCATCCTCAAGACCAAGTTTTTCTTGGTAGGGTGGTGTGGTCATCTAAGCTAAATTGTATGAAAAGTTCTTCTGCCATAGTTTAAAATGCTTTGTTTTATTCAATCTTAGTTTCATTGCTGAAAGCCATTGACTATATTTCAGAGTTCTGACAAGGTTGATTCTGACAGATTTCTTTTTTTATTTTTCTTGATTTTTCTGGATCAGAACAGACCTTTGGAATTCTTTAAATTTGCTAGTTTCAGTGATGTAAATCTTTGAAACTAATTGTGTGTTCTAATATACTAACTTTGACAATTAGTAAAATTAAAAATTTTACTTAAAGTAGCATCATAACTTATCAAATATGTAAGAATGAATATTATGATAACTATACACATTTTATTCATGAGCACTAGAATATATCATGGTGAAAAATTAAAGAAAACCTAAGCAAGGACAGATAGATCTATTTCATATATAAGAAAATTCTGCATTTTTAAGATATTAATTCTTACCAAACCATCTACTCAATCCAATGATATATGAATAAAAATATCTGTAGTTTTCTGTGTACTTATAATTTCTACAAAATAGATCTCCTTAAAATTTACGTAGGAAAACTAATTATCAAAAAAAAAATCTAAGACAATTTTGAAGAAAAATAAATATGAATATTTATGCATTGACAGAATTCATAATTTCTGTAGAGCCACAGTAATTAAGTTAATTACTTAATTAACTTAAAAAAGATTGATAAATAGACCAATGGGAGAGAATAGAGAATGCATACATAGACCCACATATATTTATTGCCCTTACTTACAGCAAAGCAAGTCAATTTAAGGTGCAAAAGAATGGCACTTTCAATAAAAGTTACTGGATAAAATTGATACCTGTATTGAAAATAATTTGCACACTTCTTAAATTCTTAAACATTAATATGAGGTGGAAGATTGGAAAATATTTTTACTTATTGACAAAGATAATATAACATATAATTAAATAAATAGAAAACAAATAAGGTTTCTAGAAATCCTATATAAGAGAGAGTGTTCCTGCTAGGCAATAGGCAAGCATTTATGAATCATGATTATAAAGGCACTAACCCTATTGTAAAAACAAATGAAATTGTACTTAATTAAAATTGTGAATTTCTTTTCATTTACATATTAATAGAGGTAAAAATGATGCCTTATATTGGATTAGAAGCCATTAAAAATAATGTATCTGACAAATGAATCTTATCTAGTATATGATCAACTCTTATGACAAATTCTGATAATAAAATGAACAAAAGAATTGAGAAGCATTTCACAAAGAAAACCTCTAATTGATTGATAAGCTTATGAAAAGGTACTCAACATGAACCTTGGACATGAAGATTAAAAGCAACAGACAACACCACTACACACCTACTGGATTTTGATACAGTTCTCAGAAATCTGGGTACATATTTTGACATGTATGTGGAGCATGTGGGATTCTTATACATAGGGAGTTGGAGTGTAAATTGGTGCCATCACTTTGTGGGAAGCCAGCACTTAACCAATGAGCCACACTGGCTCCCCTGAGTTGGCTTTTTCATTTCTTTGCTTGTTGTTTGTTTTTGTTTTTAGAAGGCACTGGGGACTGAACCCTGGACCTCCCTAGTGGGAAGCAGGCATTCAACTGCTTAAGCCACATCCACTTCCTAAGGTGCCACCACTTTGGAAACAATTTTTAGTTCCTCCTCTGGCAAAGCATATATCTCATTTATGGTCCTGAAGTTTATCTTTATATGCAGAAGAGAAATGTGTATATATGTCAACCAAAAAAGACAACTACAAACACTTTTATAGATTTGCTTTTCTAATATAGGCAGCCAAAATGTCTATTTTTAGAAGAATGGCTAAATAATAAGTGAAATAATCATATAGGTACATAATCCCAGTAATGACATATAACAACAGTGATACAACAAATGGAATAATATGTTAGAAATATAGTGAGTAAATGCAGTCAAATACAAAAGAAAACATAATCTTTATTATTATTTTAATATGTTCAAAAAAGTCACAGAAATCTGTGAAAAAAGTGAAAATAATGGATACCTCATGAGGATATTGAGACTTATGGGCCAATAGTTATATATTCAAATGAACAAAATCAGAGAAAAATGCAATGCCCTCAGCCCTATGGTATGAGAAATGTTAACAGAAATCCTGGAGGTTAAAGGAAAACCATACCAGATGAAATCACTGGATGTATCAAGGAATGACATGCAGTAGGAAGGTTGAATATGTCATTCTGACATTGTGAAAAATACTAAGTTATGGCAGACAAAAATGACTGGAAGATGAATATTGAAATTTTAAATAATAGTTGAAATGAGATATATGGTTTATGTCTTAATGGTTAGAGTAGAAAAATAATGAAGTAAGATATGTTTTATTAATGTCTTAGGGCTAAAAGGACATGGGGCAAATGTCAAACAAACAACATTGAGGTAACATGGAATTATGTGTCTCAGAAATTCATGTTCTTAATCTTAATCTATTCCTTTGTGTTTGAATCCACTGTAAATAAGGATATTTTTTAGGCTATTTCAGTTAAATTGTGACCAATTGTATCAGTATGGGTCTTCATCCTGTTACTGGAAATCATATAAAGAAAGTCACAGAAAGAAAAGCCATGGGGAGCAGTGAGAACCTGGAAGTCAATATTATCTGGAAGAGAAGTGTGAGAACATTTCCATGTGTATTGCACTTGATGGGAATCCCAAAAGACTGCTGGCTAGCCAGAAGACACTGAAAATGGGAGGAAGCAAACCTTTTAGCCTCTGAAACCATGAGTTAATAAATTCCTGTTGTTAGGCTAACCAACTGTATGATATATGTTTTAGCAGCTAGGAAACTAAAAAAAATAAAATAAAATAAAACAAGCACACACACATCAAAAAAAATATGAAAGTAAACAGTAACCCAGCATGAATTAGATATTATATTTAAAAGAAATAACCCAAACAATTCAACTTAAAGACAAGGATCATTGGAGAGGTTAAAAAATACACAATCTAAACCAATATTATTGATAAGAAATTATATTTAGAAATGAAAGGAGCATATATGATGGAAATAAAATGCAAAGACTTGGAAAAATACAAATAATGAAAACACAAGTCAAAAGACATCTGTCAAGGCTGAATGGCCATATCCTTTTCAATAACTGTAGACCTTAAGGCAAGAAGTATAATAAAATGTTAAGAGTGATTTTGCATCATGACAAATGGTTCATTTCACAAGTAATACCTAAGAATTCCAAATTTGTATATGTCTACTAATATTTCTTAAGTGTATATTGAATAAAACAACAATGCAAAAGACAATTTTTTAAATATCCAAAATTATAGTTGGAGTTGTAAATATATTTCAGTCAGTATATAAAACACTATAGGAATCATCCTAATATGAGAAGATTTACAGTTTCATTTCTGTTTAAATTATTTCCTCATTAATATTCATCAATTCATTTTATCAATTCAAATATACTAATATTTCATGATATACAGAAGTTGGGTTCATGCATATATTTAATTTATATACTATTCTTTCATTATCAAGAGACAATTATCATCCACAAATTACCTCTGATCAATGTCAATATTGATGCCAAGCACTCTGCTCCCATGGAATTTCCTTAATGCCATATGGAACTGAATACAGAAGTAGTTGTTATAAAACAGAGTTATTATTCTCAGGATATAAGTATTTCAGGTAAACCTGCCCACTTGTGCTTGCTTGCACCTGAAATAGATTTGGACCTATTCCAGAAATCCTACCTTCCATATCCAGCATAAGCGAGTGATATTATATTGTGAATATTTTTGTAATTTTGTTTTATTTTTCCTTCTCCTTTACCTTATTCCATGAATCGCTCACTCTTCTTTCTTGCACTGTTCACTTATGTATTGACAAGCATTACTAATAGGACTAGAATAGAAAAATATAGAAAAGGAAGGTATTCACATAATGAGACAAACAACTATTTTTTTAAGTAGTGCATTAAAATACTTCATTCCAGAAACTTTAGGAGAATTGTCATGGATGCAAAGAGTGACCATATAACAAAAATGGATGGAGCCTATGCCAGCAATGCAGAAGGGACAGGGGTTGACTATGTTCTGCCCAGAGATTCACTATGCAGAATAATTTCAATGTATAATCATATGGGGAGATGTAATTATGGGATAAAATGTAGATGATATTGCCTCTGAGGGAGAAAGGTTCTATTTTCCCCATGATTAAATGGGAGGAACTATTTGGGTTCAGCCCACTAGTGGTTGGCAGAGTGATGAGTATATGTAAGGATTTAAGAAGTACCAGGGATTTAGGTGAAAGCTTGGACCAATGGGGCCCATGATCCATTTTGTAAGTTTAAGAGTAGGGATTTGACAGGGCCATTGTGACGTACTGTTAGGCCAGCGTCCTGGGCATGATGGGGGTAAGTGAATGTTCCACAGTACCTATAGCAGTTTAGCAGTTTGATATAGTTATGAATTCCACAAATAGGTATTGGATTATACTTGTAAACTGGTCTGTTCATCTGGACATGATTAAGTTATGATTAAGGCATTGACTGGGCCACGTCAGTAGGGCATTGAGCCCTGCCTCTTGGTGGGAGGGGTCTCAAAGATAAAAGACAAGGCAAAGGACAGAGTTGGAGTTTTTATGTTGGAGGAAGAAGGTTCATAAGCATAAGCATTAAGATTGAGGTTATGGCATATATGCCTGTATTCTTTTATTTGGCACAGTTTATATATTTTCAGAGATTTTTGCCAATTTATTTTAGAAGGTACTAGGATTTCCCCAGAATGGAATTTTAATTATTTTTTTAGCTATTGTGTGGATCTCTATCTGTTAAGAAAACATTCCTATTACAACAAAAACATATTCATATATCTTAGAAGCATATTTTAGGGGCCTTTTCCCCCCATAAAACACCCCATATCACAAAAGTTGTGTCTCTATTACAGGGTGTTGATATTGTGAGCCATTGGTTTTTTTAAACAAATCAATTTTACATATATACTAATAAATCATGCAATTCATCCAAAGTGTGCAATCAGTAACATTTGGTGTAATCTCATAGTTCTGCGTTCATCACTTCAATCATCATGAGAGCATTTTCATTATTTCAATTATAATAATAAACAAAAAATTGACAAAGAAATGAGAAAATTCCTCACCTCTCAATATGTTTCCCCTGCTGTACATAGCTGCTATTTCTGGCTATTCTTGCACAATTGCCTACTTGTTTACTAAGCATTTTTATTGAGATATATTCACATACCATATACTCTATAAAGTGTACATCATTGAGTTTTAGCATAATCACAATATTGTACATTTATATAAAAATTTTCAGAAAAATTTATTTATTCAAAAAGAAAGACTTCACAACCCCTAGCCTTCATTCCCCTGCCCTACACAGCCACCAATCTTATTTTATCTCTATAAATTGATCTATATTACGCTCTACACAGAAGGAATCATACAATATGCAGCATTCAGTGCCTGGTCTCCTACACTAAATACAATGTTTCCTTTTGGTCAGATATTAACATTTTGTAGTATTAACCTACATTTATTCAGCTTTCAAAGAAAAATAGACTTATATATGCAATTTTATCAATATTCATATTTCACATAATAAATTTATGTTTCACATAATATATTTATTTCATATCAGCAGAATCAATACAGTATTTGTCATTTTTGTGTCTGCCTTGATTCATGTAACATAATACCCTCCAGGTTCATAAATGTTGTCATGTTTCATTTCATTTATTCTTACCACTACACAATATTGCATCATGTGTATACATGACAAATTGTTTATCCATTCATTATTTGATAGGCACATGGGTTGTTTCCAATTTTTAAAAAAATATTTTTTATTTTTGAAAGATACTTAGATTATATAAATGTTACACAAAAATATAGGGACTCCCACATGCCCCACACCCCACACCTATCACACCCTCCCACATAAACATCCTTTATTAGTGTGGCACATTCATTGCAATTGATAAATGCATCCTGGGGCTTTGCCATTAAGCATGTACCTTAGTTCACACTGTAGTCTGCATTCTCTCCCACACAATTCTGCTTGTTATGTGATGATATAAAATGACCTATATCTGTCATTGCAACTTCACTCAGGATGATTCCCAAGACCTGAAAAAGCTCACCTATTACAACTGTTTTCCGTCTCCCTGCCCACAGAGCCTCCAGTGGCCACTGGCTCCACATGAGTGTTGTAATTTTTTCCATTGCTAAAATCACAATATGTATATAGTAGAATACCAGTAAGTCCACTCTAGTCCATAGCTCTTCCCCCAATCCCAAAGATTCTGGGGTGGTGACATCACTCCACCTCCAATTGAGAGGGGGCTTATATCCCATGGGGAAGATGGATGGGACTTATCCTGTCTGCAGCTGCAGACTCTTTCCATTCCCTGAGATGGCTGTTGTCAATCATCATCTCCCTTCCAGTTGTATTGGGTGAGTCCATTGAGCTTTAGAGTAGGTGTTTCAACTCTGCTGAGGTTCCGGACCCAGCTGGCACACTGACAGCCCAAAGACTTGAGTCTCTGTATATACACCTACAAACTCCAGCACCAAGTATAGGTTTGAATAGAAGGGACAGATGAGCCATGTGCAGGGAAGACATAATTGAATCCAACTCTGTTACTCTCAGGAGCGCAAAATCCAAAGTAGTTTGGCAAGGCACCAAACTCTGGAGCTATCTGCCCTGACCATAGGATCTGGGCATCTCCAGAGCCCTCAGGAGTCCCACTATTTGGGGTAGTATCCACTTTGGAGGTCAATGAGATCCTCCTGGGATGTGCATAAGCATAACCTCTGGGATGAACTCTCGACTCACTTTGAAGTCTCTTAGCCATATCAACTCATTTGTCTTTACCTTTTTCCCCTTTCATTCGAGGTCTTTTTCCAGTTGTATTGCTAGTTGTTGCTTGGTAGCAATCCCTCAGTGCTGGGGAGGCTCATTCCTTGGAATCATGACCCACACTGGGGGGAAGGTAATGCATTCATATGCTGAGTTTGGCTTAGAGAGAGGCCACATTTGTGCAACAAGGAGCTCTCAGGAGGCAACCCTTAGTCACCTCATAACCATAGGCTAAGTTTCCATTTTAAAAACAAAGGCTCATAAGCCTAGTCATCAATATCAAGGGCCCATCAGTGGATTATCCTCCTTTGCCAGTCACTGCCCCTGCACTTGGGGGAATGTTGCTGCTCCTTTAGAGAATGTGGCAGAGCTGTCCAGGATGGGATTTCAGTATTCTCTCAGTTATTGTGTGAGTCTCCAATCACTGTGACAATGCCCTGTGAACATCTGAACATTTTTATATATGTTATATGTATACTCAAGTGAACTTAGTCCCATGCATCCCCCATCACTGACACCCTACACCAACAATCTTTCCCAACACCAGTTGTAACCTTTTTGTGATCTAAAGCTTCTTCAAAAATGAAGCCAATACAATAGCCAAACACAATTAATAGGAAAATGAAACAATAATGATACATTTAAATATAAGAAATAAAATACATAAAAATTAAAAAAAACTAAAAATACAATAAAATTAAAAGGTTGGAATATTAAAAAAATGAAAAATATTTTTTAAAAATTTTTTGTTGACATTTTGTCTTTCATCACCACAATATCTGGTGTCCTGTCTGTACCATGGCACCATCCCTTACTCATTCCCCAGTGTCTCACTATTTTTCAAAGTGTCTATTTTATTTTCAAAGAAGATTTAGGTCACAGCAAAGTCACACAGAATACAGGAGATTCTATATACCCAACACCCTCCCCCTTTCCTCCTCCCCATATTAATACCTTTCTAGAGTGAAAGGTAACTGTTATGACTGATATACAAATAGTGAAGCATAGCTACTAATCATGGTCAATGGTTTACATTATGTTTTACATTTTAGACTGTACATTTTAATAAAGTTTGATGATATTTACCATGTCCTGTGTACATCATTGTTAGATCATGTAGAACACTTCCAGTGACATTAAATACCCCCTCTTAAATCTATTCTACTCCTCCATACCCCTCCCCTTGGGACCCATGGTGACACCCTGACTTCACTCCTTGAATGACAAGATTCATAATTACATGCAACAAGGCTGAGGTCTTGATGCACTGGTTTGTCCTCCCCTATTAGGAACTGCCCATGCAGTCCTCCCAAGGATGGGAGTCCAAATCCTTCCCATTCATTATGTGGGTCTCCACCCCCTGATACAACACATTAGGACTGAATGATCACTCACACACTCCCTAGAAGCCTGCGCTAGGTGTGCCTTGTTCCAAATGCCTCCTATCCAAAACCCTAAACCAGTAACCCTTCCTTGTCATATTGCCATAAAAGTATTCCCAACTTTGTACTTTCAACCACATACCCGCAAATCCCCAGTGTTTACCTGATCCTTCTACCAACCCTCCCCCCCCCAGTACCCTGGACCTTCCAACCAACTCTTCCCAATCTACCCACCTGTCAAACCTGCACCACTCAACCCAATAATATCACTAACCTCCTGTCATATCCCTTCAATACACAATGACACATTTTCACCTTACCATAACATGTCCATATGAGTTTTGGCTCACAACTTTCTTCTTCTTTTCTATTTCTTGTAAACTTCTCTTCCAGACAATAGCTCTCTGAGTCTGCTCAAGTTGCTTAATTTATATCTGTAAGGTTATGTAATGTTCACCCTTCAATGCCTGGCTTGCTTCACTCAACATAAGGTCCTCCAGATTCATCCATGTTATCCCTTGTGTTAGCACTTTATTCCTACTTACTGCTGAGTAATATTCCATTGTATGTATGTACCACATTTTGTTTATCCATTCATCAATTGATGGACACTGGGGTTGTTTCCAACTTACTTTTGGTAATCATGAATAACACCCCTACGAACATTGGTGTGCAGATGTCCATTCATGTTACTGCTCTCAGTTCTTCTGGGTATATACCTAGCAATGATATTGCTGTGTCCCATGGTGTATTAGTCAGCCAAAGGAGTGCTAATGTGAAATACCAAAAATGGATTGGTCTTTATAAAGGGTATTTATTTGGGGTAGAAGTCCACAGTTACCAGGTCATAAAGCATAAGTTTCTTCCCTCACCAAAGTCCATTGTCATGTGTTGGAGCAAGACAGCTGCTGACATTTGCCCAGGGTTCAGGCTTCTTGGGTTCCTCTCTTCCCAGGGCTGCATTTATCTCTGGGCTTAGCTCCTGTTCCTCCACAAGGTCAGCTGTAGGCAATCAGGCGAATGGTTCACTTCTCTTCTCCTGGGGCCTTCTTTCCAACATCAAAGCTGCTTCTCAAAGACTGCTTCAACTCTGTTCTTTGCCTTGCCTTTCATATTCAATTCCCCACCCACCAAGAGGTGGGGCTCAATGCCCTGCTGACATGGCCCAGTCAATACCCTAATCATAAGTTAATCATGCCCAGATTAACAGATCAGTTTACAAGCATGATCCAATTATATTTTTGGAATTCATAATTACATCAAATTGGCTAACTGTTTCACATGGCATGTCTATATTCAACTTCCATAGTAACTGCCAGACAGTCCTCCACAATGGCTGTACCATTCTACATTCCCACCAACAGTGAATAAACATTCCTATCTCTCCATATCCTCTCCAACAATTAGTTTTCTGACTTTCTAATAGCTGCCAGTCTGATAGGTGTGAAATGATATCTCATTAAAGTTTTGAATTGCATCTCCCTAATTGCTAGTGATGTTGAACATACTTTCATGTTTCTTTGACATTTGCATTTCTTCTTAGGATAGTTGTCTTTTCATTTCTTTTGCCCATATTTTAATTGGATAGTTGTCTTTTTATTGTTGAGTGGTATGAACTCCTTGTATATCATGGATATTAAACTTATCAGATATGTGATTGCCAAATATTTTCTCCCATTGAGTCAGCTGCCTTTTCACCCTTTTGACAAAGTCCTTTGAGGTGCAAAAGTGTTGAATTTTGAGGAGGTCACATTTATCTATTTTTTTTTTGTTGTTGCCCCTTCTTTGGGTGTAAGGTTTAAGAAACACCACCTACCACAAGATCTTGAAGATGTTTTCCTACATTTTCTTGTAGGAGTTTATGGTTGTTGTTTATATATTTAGGTCCTTGATCCCTTTTGAGTTAATTTTTGTATAAGGTTTGAAGTCTTATTCTTTCTTTTATAAGAAAAATTATAAAATTTCTTTTATAAGAAATTTTTATATAAGGTGTATAAGGTCTTCTTTCTTTCTTTTAGATGGTTATCCATTTCTCCCAGGACCCTTTGTTGACTAGACTGTTCCGGCCTAGCTGTGTGGGCTTACCAGCCTTGTCAAAAATCACATGATTTAAAAATCACATGAGAACTTAAGAAGAATGCATATCCTGCTGTTTGTAATGCTGGCATCCAGTGGGGCCACCCCAGACAGCCCCAAAAGCCCTGGTACCTCAAACCGTCACTGTGGTACTAGTTCCCTAAAAGAACCCAAATTAGTTTGTATGCTGTGCTGAAACAAATACTTATTTTCTTAGGTGTTACAATTGCTTGGTCTGTTACCAAACTGGATGCAATAATTCCTGAGTTGTGGTCTATCTGACTTACCTATTAAACCTAAACCTACTAACCAGGCAGACAGTATTCCATGTGTCCCCATAACTCATGTGCAGTCCCTCTTCAAAATGCTTAACTGTTCCCAATTAGGACACTTAAAAATACAGTACCCTGAATCTGGCACCAATGGTTCTTACAAGTGTTTTACATGTGTCTTGGTGTCCACTCCATATGGAGAAATACAACTGTTTTGCATCACAGGACACAAGTTCTCTGGGCAATCACCCCAATATATTAGCTGATCACCCAGAGAAAACACTGACTTATTTCTGTTTCCCTGATCAAATATTTGATGTCCATTGCAGATTGGATTCCTAGTACATGCCCTTCTCCTTTCCCTAAACCCTAGCCATTGCCCTCATGCCTGTACCTGGGGAGCCTCATTTGATTTAACCAGTGTACTCTGGTCTCACTGAACCTCCCATTCCAGATAACACCAGCAAGATGACACCAGATTACACCCACTTGTCTCTGATGTAATATTATAATTCCTATAATAATAGGAATAGGCCTACTCCTATCCCTCACTGGGACAGGGTTAGATGCTTCCACACTGGGCACACAACAAATCATACAGGCTAACACCAATCTTCTTGCCACACTAGCTACCTCCTTGCAAAACCTCCAAGAAACTTTAGCCCTAATGCAGCAATCCCATGAGTCCCCAGGCCAAATGGCCCTAGACCACTGTCTGACTTTAGACTGCATACTAGCCAGACAGTGTGGGGTCTGCTTCTTTCAGGGAACCACCTACTGTATTTACAATAATAATTTGGGGAGTGTTCAAGAGGACATATGCACCTTACCACACAAATAGAAACAATACCTACATCTCATCCAAGTTTTCTTCAACATTCCCACACCAACAAATTCTTTTAATCTGTCCTCATGGATAGATCCTACATCCTGGAGTGGCTGGCTAAGTACTGGGTTTCTTCTCTGTGCTCTCTTTAGCATTTTCCTCCTCACTACCCTACTCAAATGATTACTTAAATATCTTAACTGAGCCTTCCCAGTAACATTTAATATTTCCTCTGTTCAAGTAATCCAGTCTCAGCCAACGCTTTGGCATCCCAGGATTGTTTATCCTGGGTACACTCAGAACATCAGTTATTTGCTGCCAAGGCCCATCCAAGGCTTGGTTAGGACAGATAAGCAGCCCCTCTATGGAAGCTGGGCAGTAAACGTAACCTATGGCCCAGTTGGTCAAGGACCCTTACTGCTAAAGCCTTGTGAAAGATGCAATAAGAAAAAAACATACAGAAGTAATGCATCCCATTCTCAGCTCCCCTTAAATAGAGAAACTGCTTCCCGACATTCAGGCTATCCCTTTGCTAAGCTCTGGGGTGGAGAGGACTTCTGCCTGAACCTCTCTGGTCGACCTGCTTGGTTTCAGGACCTGTAAATAATAAACTTTAAACATTCTCATTGTGACTGCTTCATTGAAGTCAAGCCCATGATCCCTCTCTGCAGGGCTGGAATAACTTCACCCAAGAGAACCCTTGGGAAACTTCCCCCAGAAGCCTCCTTTCTCTGGAGCCTGAGCAAACTATTTAGTTACCAGCTCCCCACAGAAAGAGTAAGACACTTCCAAAGTTTATTCCATGTCCCAACCAAAGGGAACCTGTTATTACATTAATTAGATCATGTCTCCTTTCTTATTACAACAGGATCAACACCTTTTGCATTGCTTTAAGAATGTAAACTAAAGCACTCTTACTGCCCTAGTGTCTCTGTGTGACCTCATGTAACTTCATGCTTCTTAATGTTGTCAGTATTAAAGCCACACTATATTGTCTTATCATCAGATAATTGCCACTCTCTTTCCCCCAGAAATATTTGACTGTGCTCTTCATTCCTGACCCCAGCGGTGTGTTTGTGCACTTCTCCTTCAGGATATTCTGTCATACATCACTTTCTTGAGGAAGATTCCCTGACCTCACTGAAAAAACTTACAATCTCTCTAAATCACCTTCTTCCAAGTAACTTTCATTCAAACTTTGTGAAGTACAATTCATATATTACATATGATTATATTATAATGTAATTTAATTCATATTATTTTATATTATTTCTAAAAATGAACTATATTGCATATTTCAAAAATCAAAACCGTATAAAAATCAAATACTCAGAAATATGTAGCTTGCTGTATATTTGATAACAGGGTAAAAAGAGCATATATTTATCATAAAAAATTATGGATTTTCTATATTTTAAAATATTATTGAATTGGACAGTCTGGCTATTTCCAGTTTCTGCTATTTCAAACATTACTGCAAGAAATAAACTTTTACAAACATTTTAAACATGAGTCTGTATGTGAATATATGTGTTTGTATGTATATATGTATGAATGTGTAATTGTATATGATTAATTCTTAGAAGTACAATTGTTGTTCTAAGAGAAAATGCATTAATACATTTAATAGACACCAAAAATTATTCTTCAAAATTGTAAAACATTGCACTGCCAGCAACCATATATATATATAATGTCCAATGGCCATATAAGTTTGGCATTTCCTTATAACTCATTAAAAGAGATCACTTTCACAATGTTTGATTTTGCAAATCTGATGGTGAGAAAAGTTTTGATTCTTTAGTTATCATTTTTATTATTAATAAGTTTAAAGTTTCACATATGTATTCAAGGATCAAGTCATTTGTATTTAATATGGGTGAAATCATTCTTCATATACTTTCCTCTTTTTCTGTTGTGCTCTTGTTCTTTTCCTTTTCAATGTCAGTATTTTGTATAAGAACCATTAACCTTTCATCTGTGAACTGAGTTGCAAATATTTTCACATATTTCCAGTTTTAAATATTTCTTTATTTTCTCCGTTCAAAAATATGTTTTTATTTAGTTATGAATATCTAGATTTACTTTCTTTTATAATTTATACTTAGAAATATCTGCCTTATACCAATGGTTCAAAGGATTCATATGCTTTCCTTGAGAATTCTTATTTCTAAAAAATAAAATAAAAAAACAGAAACACCTTAGCTTATCACTTTGTTCTAGTAACCTAGTATGTGAAATAACATGTAGCTCATATATGCATTAATCAATAGAAAATGATTATCAAGTATTATATTTCCACAAATATTGGAACCATAATAAATAAATATGTACTTTTCCATGAATATTCCTATTTGTGTTCCAAACTACTCTACTTTAGCCACTGATTATTTATACTACATTTTAACAGCTGTTGGAGCAAATTCGCCTTCATTTTTCTTATTCTTCAGAGATTTATTGGCTATATTTACATTTTTTTTCATTAAGAAAATAAGGTTTTCTTTCCAGCAGAAGGACGATGTATCATTGCTCAAAAATATTTTTGCATATTTCAAGAATCATACAATTTTACTCTTTTCTTCTAAATTTATTCCTCACCAATTTATATTTCTTAAGGTTTTATAAATGAATCTTCTCTTGCATCATTTCTTTAAAGTGAATATTCCTCCTAAAAATGCAGTTGATGTCTGTATATGAATATCCAACTCACTATCTTACTAAAATTCTCATGACTGTCAGAAATATTTTAGGTGATTGAGCTAGTTTCTGGTAGATAAACATAGTATCTGAGTCATTTCCATGATGAAAGGAGTTTTCAACCTATGCTATGACTAAGACACACTATTACTCTTCATTCTGTCCTGTATCTCAGGAAAGTCCTCGCCATTTTTATTTTTTAAAGATCTTTATTTTGATTTCTGTTTTTTGAAGATTATTTTTCAGAGTTCAGAATTTTAACTTGGCAAGTTTGTTTTTT